>AWOL01S0017135.1:44061-54864 GCA_000715115.1 Nicotiana otophora
ATTGACAACTTGCTGAGAACCCCAAGTTGGAGGTGAGGACCGCATTGACAACTTGCTGAGAACCCCACAATGTTTAACTCCAGTCAAGGCTTTGGTGAGGATGTCTGCCAATTGAGCATGGGTAAGAACATTAGTCAAATTGATCAACCCTTCTTGAAGTTTGGTTCGTACAAAATGGCAATCCACCTCAGTGTGCTTGATCCTTTCATGGAAAACAGAATTTTTAGCTATATAGAGAGCTGATTGGCTATCACAAAAGACAGTGACAGGCTTTGGAAATGGAACAGCTAGCTCCTCGAGTAATCTGCATAACCAAGTGAGTTCACCAACAACTTTTCGGAGAGATCTATACTCTGCCTCGGCTGAGGAAATGGAGACAGTTTCTTGTTTTTTGGACTTCCAACTTATGGGACTATCTCCCAAGAGAACTATATAGCCACTGACTGACCTTCTGGAGTCTGGACAAGCAGCCCAGTTGGAGTCACAGTAGGCCTGGATAGTGTAGTCTGGATCATTAGAGAAGAAGATCCCCAGTGTAGGATCACTTCTTAGATATCATAACAAGTGAAAAGTATCCTTAAGATGAGGTTCCCTGGGTGCTGCATAAATTGGCTAAGGTGTTGGACTCCATAAGAAATGTCCAACCTAGTATTAGTAAGGAAGTTCAGCTTTCCAACAAGCTTCCTATAATATGTAGGGTCATTCAAGACAGCACCAAGCTTAGCCTGCAACTTAACAGAAGAATCAAGGGGGGAGGACAGTCCATTGTAGGATATACAGTCATATTCTTTGAGGAGATCAAGAGAAAATTTCCTTGTGAGATGAGAACCCCATCAGTTTCGTAAAGAACCTTTAAGTCCAGAAAGTAGTGTAATCTGCCTAGATCTTTGATTTTGAAAGTGCTATGTAGGAATCTTTTCAACTAATTGACCTCATTCATGTTTGTCCCTGTGATAAGCACATCATCAACATAGATAGTTATGTACATAGTGGAGGAGTTTGTCCTTTTGTAAAACAAGGAATAATCATGGAGGGAATGCACATAGCCTCTGGAGTATAATGCCTCAGCTAGCTTGGCATATCATTGCCTACTAGCTTGCTTCAACTCATAGAAAGATTTGTTCAGTCTACAAACAACACCCGGAGTGTGCACCTCAAGACCTGAAGGAATTTTCATGTAGACTTCCTCATGCAAGTCCCTATGGAGGAAAGCGTTACTGACATCAAGTTGAGAAATGATCCACTTCCTCTTTACTTCAATGGCAATGAGAGCCCTAACTGTAGTCAATTTTACAACAGGTGAGAAAATTTCAGTATAGTCTACACCTGCCTGTTGTGTGTACTCCTTGACTACTAGTGTTGCTTTGAACCTTTTAATTCTCCCATCTGCTTTGTGTTTCACCTTGTAAACCTACCTACAACCAATGGCCTTCTTTTCTGGAGGTAATAGAACCAAATCCCAGGTATGATTGACATGCAGGGCCTCAAACTCTTGAGAGTTGAGACATAGCAGCCTGCCAAGCTAGGTTAAGTGTTGCCTCCTCGTATGAGCATGGTTCATTAATATTGCAAACATTCATCACAAATGAATGACTATCATGAACTAGAGATTCAGGTGGAATATGATGATTCAAAGAAAACAAAGCAGCAAGAGAGGAGGATGAGGTAGCAGGAATATCTAAGCTTAACTTGGGAATTGAGCAAACATAGTCTTGTAGGTGAGAAGGAAGGTGATGTTCTCTTTGAGATCTCCTAAGTGTAGGTGCATGCTCAGGTGGTGGAGATACAAATGGAGAAGCATGGAAGGATTGTAACTCAGGAGAGTAAGAAGGAAAGGAATCGGGAAAGTGAGAAGGAAAGGAGGCAGGATGAGCAACAAGTGGATTATTGGTAATGACAAAAGAATCATGGAAAGGAGCAGAGGATGGAGAGGGTCACCATGTGACTGTGGACTAGCAAATGGGAAGAAGGTTTCATGGAAAACAACATCTCTGGAAACATGAATTTTATGAGTGGTGAGATTCAATACTTTATATCCTTTGCTATCAAAAGGGTAACCAACAAAAACATGGGGAACACTCCTGGGTTCAAGTTTATCTCTATGTACTTTAGGCACAGTGGAAAAGCATAAGCAGTCAAAGGATATTAGATATGAATAGAATGGTTTCTTATTGTATAAAAGTTCAAAAGGACACTTATTTTTTAGCAGCACAATGTGGCAACTATTGGAATCACAAAGGAGCAGTATGGTCAATTAGTAAACCTGCTTCAGCACCTTCAAGGTACCAATAGAGAGGACTGCTGACACTCACCTGAGCAGTGGAGCAATCAATTTTGCAGGTATTATGGCATGCTCCTCTTCTGTTAGTTATGGTAATTCTCATTGTAAATGTTTCAGAACTATGTCTGACACATGAATAGTGGATTCTAGTGCCTCACACCACATGACATACAATAAATCTATTTTCATTGAAACTAGACCTTTGTACTATCCTCTGTTGGTTGTACTTCCAAACGGTTATAAGGTCAAGCTGAATTTCCTTACTAATACCAGGTTGGACATTGCTTATGGAGTCCAACACCTTAATCAATTTATGCAGGACCCCGGGAAACCTCATCTTAAGGTTAATTTTCATTTGTTATAATATCTAAGAAGTGATCCTACACTGAGGATCTTCTTCTCTAATGATCCAGACTGCACTATCCAGGCCTACTGTGACTCCGACTGGGCTGCTTGTCCTGTGAGCTTGAACCATCTTCCTTAACAGGCAACTCCTCAGTGGGTGCGGCATGTGCATTAGCCATGATACGTTTCCCTTTGGTATTAATTCTAGGACCTAGAGTGTAGTTCTGGGGATAGCCGTACAGTTTGTAACATATATCTCTAGTGTGTCCTATGGTTTTGCAATAATCGCAAAAAGGACACGAAGTTCTGCCTCCAATGGATTGGTTTTTTGCACGATAGTTTGTTCTAAAGTTAGCATTCCCTTGAGTGTTAGAATTGGTATTTCCCTGTGCATTCACGTGAAGAGAAGTCGACTCAAAAACCAGTTGATTGGAGGGTCGCATCTCTCTCTGTTTCTCATCTTGAATGAGTAGAGAAAAGGCTTGTGCTAATGAAGGGAGAGTATTCATCATTAAAATTCTTTCACGCACTATTGTATACATCTCGTTCAGTCCCATAAGAAATTGGATCAAGCGCCTATCCTGCTCTGCCTTCTATAATTTTTCCTTGGCACCACAATTGCATTTGCAATTGCACTTTGCTTGCATACTCAGATTGCTCATTTCTTCCCAAAGTTTCTTCATTTTGGTGTAGTAGTTCGTGATATCGAGAGCTCCCTGAGTTAGATTATTTATTTATTTCTGGATCTGATACAGTCTAGCATCATTAGTTTGCTCGTAACGATCTTCTAATTATGTCCATAATTCAACATCATCATTTGCATACTCAACACTATCTCTGATGTCCTTCGAAAGGGAAATAAGTATATATGAGGTGACCATATCATCACATTGCACCCACTGGCGATAATCGGCAGACTGAGAATTTGGTCATTTGTACTCCCCACTAATAAAACCAAGCTTGTTCTTAACGGATAAGGCTCGCATAACACTACGCCACCATGAGCGATATCGAATTCCATTGAAAGGGGCAGAAACCAGCATAGTCCCAGGGTTATTAGACGGATAAAGGTAAAGAGGGTTGTTAATGTCAACTCCAGCGTTAGCAACTCCACCGGCCGCCACAACTGCACTTGTTGTGTTGACATCAATCGGGTTATTTTGATTGAGAATAGCCATCCAAAAGCAAGGAAATGAAATTGATAAAGAGAATGTAAAACAAAGGTGAAATGGAACGAGAGAATGTGAACAATTGAGGGCAAATCACTGACTTGTGTGATTTTTGTTCGAAATTAGGGCAAATCGAAATTATCGAAGAAATTAGGGCAAAGACGAAAAAAAGTAGATATGAAAATCGAGAATTTCGGGGATTACGAGCTCCCGTACTCTGATACCGTGTCAAGATGATAAGAGCTCAAGGTGAGCAACAATGGAGATCTGTGATGATCTCCATGAAAACAGATGAGAGAGAGAGAGTTATAGATACCATGTCAAGATGATAAGACCTCAAGGTGAGCAACAATGGAGATCTATGATAATCTCCATGAAAACAGATGAGAGAGAGAGAGAGAGAGTTTTACAGATATTTGAGAGATGAAAATGTACTGTATATTCTCATTATTAAATGAAGGTTCAAGATATGTACATGTATATATAGACACACGTGTGTCTCGCCCCATGCCACAACTGCTTCTAACTAACTAGTGTATTAGTTACAACTAATCACTACTAATACATATAGTTCAATATATATATATATATATATATATATTGAGAGAGAGAGAGAGAGAGAGAGAGAGAGAAGGAGATACACACTACTTACAAGCACAAGTAACTTGAGTTGAAAAGAATAATGTTTTCTACATAGAGGAACAAAAAGGATGATTAACCTGCAATTTAAATTTTGAACTTGCTGTTATGGAGGAGAATGGAGTTTTTTTTTTGTATTTGAAAAAACAAAGTGACTATTCGGTTTTTCGGAGATAGTAACAGACTAGAGGACAAGATAAAGAATTGGGGAAGATCATAAATTAGGGCTTCTAGCAATAAAAATAAGGTCTTGACTTTCAAATTTGATATTTCAATTCCTTTTTAAAACTTTTGAGTAATTACAAGCTGACTTTTGAGAATTTTGGTATTATATTAAGGACTCATTCAGTAAATTTTGTTTTAAATTTAAAAATGTCTCTTGGGCTTACGCCTCATTGCAAAAACGCGTCTCATTGCAAAAACGCGCCTCATGCTGGGCGTACGCCTCTTGAGACTTTCGCCCCCACTATCGCCTCAGGGCATTTTTGGTGCGCCTCACCCCAGGGCTCGCCGTTTAAAACATTGAGTTACAATAACTTACAGTAATGATACATCAACATTATCAAACTATGTACTAAGAAGATGTAATTCAAATTTCTCTTGTTACCTAATGACCATATATTTGAATGGTTTAAATTCAGTCAAGCCATTTGAAAATAGTAGTTGACCACTAAGCCGAAAACAATGTTCAGATGACTTAAATGAATCTAACTAAAAATTTTGAATTCAGGCTTATTCTAGCAGACGAAAAAGCTAAATCAGCTAACAATTTAAGTGCTAGTTGTTGCTTGATCAAGGTCTCTTCAATGTTAGAAAAAACATATATGAAAAAAACCCAAAGGATATGAGATGACAGAATAAATTCTTAATTATTGAAGAAAATCTCACAACTACTGCTCAAGAAATTAGGTAAATCATCTCAAATTACTAAAACTTACTGTGCAATATAATTTTAGGTAAAGGTCACTATGGCAAGAAATGCACGGATTTGAGCAAGCTAGTTTGGCATTAAGCAATTATATGTAACATAATGATGAATTCAATGTTAACCTAATTGTTGTTCGATTGATGATGTGCGGCTATAATTCCATAGTTTTGTACATTATTTATCTTGCATTTTATATGCTTTAATGATAAATTACACTTTATTTGTGCGTAATGGAGTCTATTTTATGTGTAGGTGAATTGGAGATGAAAGTGGAGCAAAAGGGATAATTAAACGTTGAAAGCGTGCTCGTGAACAGTAAAAAGGAGAAAGCTGGCGAAGCCAGGCCTATAGAAGGATTTATACCTGGCGAAGCCAGGCCTATAACAGGATTTATACCTGGCGACGCCAGGCCTTTAGCTCGCATAGGAGCTAGCGAGACGAGGCAGAGGCGAGCTCAAGCAGGCTGTATACTTGGCGACGCCAGGTCTGGGGCGAGGTCTACCAAGCGTTATGCCTCGTGAGGCCAGGTCTGGGCGTGCACATTCCGAGTTTTGAAGACTTATTCTGTCTCCTGGTTTGACTAGGACTTGGCATACACATTTAGGTCTTTTCCTACACATATAAATAGACCTAAAAATACCACTTTTGATGGGAATTGGATAGAGGAGGCCGGAGATTTGACCTAAGGAAGCAAGAACACACTAGGAGCAAGGCGGAGAATTCTCCTACGAGTTTTTTACTTTCTTCTTCCTATTTCCATTATTGGTTATGAATTCTAGTATTGTAGTTATGCATACTATTATGAATAGCTAATTTTTTATCTAGGGTTTTGATGAAACCTAATGGAGGATGATTTTCCTGTTACGTTAATATATATTTGCCATAGTATTTTCTCTAGTTGTTCAACTACGTTATTATTGTGGTTGGTTGAAGAGTTCTCAATCGACTGTGCTTATTTAGTGTGTATTACTCGGGAGAGAGTGCATATTTAGGTAGTTGTTGAACAATATCACTCCTAACGTATATGAGGGATCAATACGGAGGGTTTAAAGGTGGGATTAGAGATAACGAAACCTTGGTGCGATCCGAGTGAGCCGTACTTAATGTCAGCTAGCGTAATTCGAGAGAATATATCTAGTAAATTATGGTTGTTACTCGGGAGAGAATTACGACACTCAGAGCACTCATGATCGGTAGAGAATAAAAAAATGAGATTTTCGACCGACTTCGGTCGGTTTTCTGGGTAAAATCCAAGCAGAATATGCCTGCTTTTATGCTACACCACGTGCCAATTACAATACTTATGCGAAATTATAGAAGACGTAGTGGGAAGGATTCCGACAATTGGAGAAATCATAACTCTAGACCTCCTTAATCTTGTCTCCAATTCTTATTCTTGTTAATTGATAGTTTTACTTCTTTCTAGTATTTGTTAGTTTATTAGATAAAAATAAACATTATAATCTTTATAACTAGTAAATTATTTGGACTTGTATTTCTTAGCGATATTGAACAACTGTAACTAAGCCTTAGTTCTCTGTGGGATTCGACTCCAGACTTGTAAACCGGATTATATTTGCAATGACCGCTTAGTCTTTTTTATAAGACATAGTTGGGCGTGATAAAATTTTGGCGCCGTTGCCGGAGAACTAACGGTGTAGCTGTAGGTGTAGTATTACTAGGTTTCAAGTTTGAACTTTTATTTTTATTCTTTGTATTTGATTTTTTTTATTTTTTATTTACTTGTTGATTTTAAAAACATGACATCTTGGAATAATGAGAATTTTGATGTTGGTAATTCTACTTTTAATCCTCCTTGTGCATATTGTGGAGGAAATCACCCATGGCAAATTTATCAAAATATTCCCGAGAGCGAGTTACGTGCACCAACTCAATCTTATGTATGGAATGTGGGTGATATGTGTGATGGTCAAGATGGTCACTTTCATAGTTGTGCTTATATTTCTTATCTTCCCCCAGCCCCTTACTTTAATGGTTCTTCTTTTTCTTATGAAGTTAATAGGAATAAAGAACCTAGGGATGATGACTTAAAAGAGATCAAGGATATGTTAAAGTGCCTTGTGGGACAAAATAGTAAAAGACAGTTGCAGATAGAAAGGCAAGAGGTAACTATTCGCAACTTAGAGGCTCAAGTGAGTCAAGTGGTTGAAGTTTTTAATGCTCAGCAAGCAAATTTTGGGGATAGTAGCCAAGAAGAGCATGAATTAGATGCTGAAATTGAGGTGCAAATGAAGGAGGTCAGAGTAGAAAACCAACAATCTAACCAAATAGAATTTGAAGATGTCGATGTTGAAGAAGTAATACTAGAGTCAACCAGGGACGTGGAGGGTACATATTTAGTTGACTTTAGTGTCATTGGTGTCGAGGATGTTGACAGTCCCAAAGTTCATGTAGTTGAGCGCATTAGTCCACACTCCAAGTATTTTTCCACATTATGTTTGGATGATGATATAGAGATAGAGTCATCCGAGCCACTTGAGGAGTCAAGGAATGAGGAACAAGGTGCCTACATTCTGAAATTTTTTTTGCCAGAAAGTTGGGATTACACACCTCATCTAAAGGCCAAGAAGTGCAGAATACTACATTGTTTAATTGGGCCGGTCAGATTCGTTCCACCACCCCAGGAGCATGATCATAGAGCAGAATCAAAACTTGGGGTCCAATTCATAAGTTCAAAGTGGAGGCAGAAAGTGATTCGCGTCGTGCCGCGACGTTAAATCAAGCGCTTGTTGGGAGGCAACCCAACTTTACTGCTTTTTTTTATTTTTTTATTTTTTTAAATTGTATTATATTTGTAGTATCGTTTTTTGATTTTCTAGGAGCATGGAAAGTAAAGCTATTGGAAGGATGCAACAGCAAACCAGATGGTTGGAACTAAGTGTGAGGTATCCGCACGAAAGACCAGGCTTGGGAGAAGTCTGAGTACCCCATAAGCTGCTAGTGCTTCGGCCTTTGGCCTACCAGGGAGTTTCTTTTAACCTCTTATTAATATGGTGTGCATTAGGAACAAGGCACAATTTTAAGTGTGGGGTGAGGAGATTGTCTGGGTGACTTTCTACGCTATTTTAGCTGTGTTAGTTTAATTGAATAATTTTTTTTTTTTAGAAAAATGAAAAAAAAAAAGAGTGGACTTTTTCCGACGATGGATATCCTAGACAATTTTCTTGAGGGATTAAAGTCTAAATAAAAATCCAAAAATATGTCTTTTAGTTTCCTTTAGGTAGTAATAATCCCTCGTGGTTTTTCTTTGTGCCTCAGTTCTTTTCCATGGGATGTAGTTTGAACCGGGTGATACTTTTTTTATTTTTAGAGTAGAATAGGATTGAGGGAATAAAAGAAGGAAGATGAAATTTCTAGGCGCTTTTTGACTTGTTTGATAGTAGCATATTTAGGCTCTAGCATATGTATTATCTTCCCTGTAGTTTGAAATTGCTTATGATGCCTTATTGAGTCAGATAGCATGTCTATTGACGCCTATGTCTCATTTTCTTGGCTCGTGTTCACTTAGTGCTTAATGCTTAATATTTTGTGGATGCGTGAATACTTGAAACTATTTGAGAATCGGAATGAAACTGTCCTTAGTGAGTCATGTGCCATATGTGGTGAGAAATTGTGTAGTCCATATTTTTGTGATTGAGTCTAGAACTTGTCCCGGTATGTGAGTTGAAGCGAAATTTTAGGTGATGCTCGATTTGAAAAATGATTTTAGGCTTTCTTTGATCTTGTTGAGCTTATTGTTTACCATAAATAAAATTTATCCCTAGTTAACCCTTTTGAACGTATAGACTTTTATTTGGCACCCACGTTATAAGCCTATACCCTTTTTGTTCTTAATTGACATTGTTTTGATCCTTTTACCTCGTAAAGCACTTTAATTGTGAAATGAGAGCTAGAAGAAGTAAGGATTAAGTGTGGGGTGGCTTTTGAGTGGAACCAATGAAAGAAAGAAATGTGCACTTGTTTTATAAAGTAATACATCACTAGCGAAAACTGCAAAGGGAAAATCCATAGTAGAAAAAAAAAGAAAAGAAAATAAGAAAAAATAGAGATGAATAAATTATTGTCTTGTCCTTGCTAGTAGGTATGAATTAAAGTAGTGCTTAAAGAAGAAGGGAATGTTTTTTTGGGTGCTATTGTTTGTGAAATTGAAGTGGTATTGAAGAAAATACTCTTAAAGTAATTGTGTGATGTGTTAAAGTACTTAGGAGGGTGAGTCACTATTCCTAAAATATATCCTACCCGTCCCTTATCCCACATTACAACCATGAAAAAGTCCTAATTGATTTTAGATCGAGCGAGCTTACAGTAGTAGATATTTACATTAAGGGCAAGCCTATGGTGTCAATTGCATGCATGTGACTTTTGTTGTGAGAGTGGGAGATTTTTTTTGATATATATATGAGTCCTTAAAGTATATTTGAGCATTTGATTTAAGTATATGGATTCAACTTACTCTTTTGTTCTTGTTGTGAGGGCACATGATTTTATGAGGGATAGGTAACGTTATTAGACTTCTCTAGGATGTTGGTATTCAATCCATGAGTGCATTGTGAATTTTTGAGTCGGTTTTTGAGGCTAGGATTGTTACGAGCATGTTGTAGTTGTTGTGAATGTTTTGAAGCATAGCATCAGAAAAGGGAAGTGTATGAGATTTCATATGCTAAAGTTCAATTGTTGCTATCAACCATAGTAATTGGTGTAGTGTGCTTCAAAAGTGTTAAATATGTTAAATGCTCAAAGATAGTGTAAAGTGTTGGTTGACTCGAGGACGAGCAACGTTTAAATGTGGGGTATTGATGTGTGGCTATAATTCCATAGTTTCGTACATTATTTGCCTTGCATTTTATATGTTTTAATGATAAATTATATTTTATTTGCGCGTAATGGAGTCTATTTTATGTGTAGGTAAATTGGAGATGAAAGTAGAGCAAAATGGATAATTAAACGTAGAAAGCGTGCTCGAGAACAGTGAAAAGGAGAAAGTTGGCAAAGCCAGGCCTATAGCAGGATTTATACCTAGCGAAGCCAGGCCTATAGCAGGCTTTATACTTGGCGATGCCAGGCCTTTAGCTCACGTAGGAGCTGGCGAGGCGAGGCAGAGGCAAGCTCAAGCATGCTGTATACTTGGCGACGCCAGGCCTGGGGCGAGGTCCACTAAGCGTTATGCCTCGTGAGGCCAGGTCTGGGCGTGCACATTCCGAGTTTTGAAGACTTATTCCATCTCCTGGTTTGACTAGGACTTGGCATACACATTTAGGTCTTTTCCTACACATATAAATAGACCTAAAAATACCACTTTTGAGGAAGGTTGGACCGAGGAGACCGGGGATTCGACCTAAGGATCCAAGAACACACTAGGAGCAAGGCGGAGAATTCTTCTACGAGTTTTTCACTTTCTTCTTCCTATTTCTATTATTGGT
>AWOL01S0017136.1:8942-28931 GCA_000715115.1 Nicotiana otophora
ACTGCTGCTTTTTTGACTGTCCCCGGTAATAGAAAGATGAAACTGGAAATAAACTGCTGCTTGGCTAAACAGGTTGTTAGCCAAATTTTCTCGTAACGCATACCCATCTACTAAAATATAGGGTTAGGAAGTCGTATATACCCTTCCAGCAGAATGGGTAAACTTTAATCTTAATTCTCCAGAACCCCATATTAAGGTAGTCCAGACTCCCGTGTGTCCTGTACTTAATATTAGAAAAAAATGCTAGAAATTCAGTCTCTGAGACTTTTTTTTTGTGGGGTGTGTGTGGGGGAGGGGGGGAAGGGAGACTGCTGCTTTTTTGACTGTCCCCGGTAATAGAAAGATGAAACTGGAAATAAACTGCTGCTTTTTTGACTGTCCCCGGTAATAGAAAGATGAAACTGGAAATAAACTGCTGCTTGGCTAAACAGGTTGTTAGCCAAATTTTCTCGTAACGCATACCCATCTACTAAAATATAGGGATAAAATAGACTGGAATATTTGGCAAGCAAGATACATACAGATTTGGATTTCACTGGAGGACCATCAGCACCGCTCCCAACTTCCCTTGCATGTTCCCTGTTTTTAGAAAACTCCCTGCTGGATATAACACGAGACATTGCCAATATCAAAAATTCATTGAAAGTGCGTTAAAAAGCAGAAGCATAAAAGAAAAAAACTCTTGACAATAAAAACAAACCAAAGAGGACAAAATATGAGGATATAATTAATCGTGCTTGATTTCAGCATGCCTTCAAGTAGAGAAAACTAAGTTGTACGGAGGCACTTATAGCACACGCACACTGCAAAAACCTCAAGATTCAATACTCAAGCATTTAAGAAATTCTTGATATCACACCAAAATAGCACCATAATGTGATGCCGTGAAATTACGGAATGAACATTCTTTGGAAAACCTCAACACGCAGTGCTCAGATCATTTAATGTGATTTTATCATCACCAACGGAAATAGCACCATATTGTGCCGTGAATTAACAGGAACAGAAAACCAGGTAGGTTAAATTACCTCTCCCCCCGTATCTCGATCTCACGCTTCCTTTTCAGATCAGCCTTTCTAGCCTCGAACTCTTCTCTGCTCATGATTGGTGGGCCAGCATTAAATCCCATCCCAAACTCTGCTGCAAGATCCCTAAAATTTGGTGGTCATTTTTAAACCAGTCAGGTGATCCAAATCTCGTAGGAGCTGACACATATAGATACATGAACATGAAAGTAATTAAACTACAACATCAGAACCAGACTGAATATCCATTTCCAAAAACTGCGAGAAGGGGTTAGGACCCCCAAAACATGTGTAAACGCTTGATCAGAGATTAAGAGAGAAATTCAGGATAAAAGGCAACACAAATTATACCTCTGCATTGGAGGACCAAAAGGCAACATAAAACCTTGTCCGCCAAATGGATCTTGTGGTAATACAGGAGGGACAAATGGAACATCTAGAGGACCAAACCCATAAGGATTGTACGGCATGGCACCATGATAAGGGGCTGCAAACCCATCTAGTCCAGGTTGCATGCCTGTCCAATAAGGATTATACGCAGAAGGACCCATGGACATCATATAATTCTCAGCAGCAAGATGATCTTGAGCAGCTCTCCACTGCATCTCCGCAGCAGCAGCTGCAAGGGCATCAAGTAAATCAGGAAACAGATCCATCAAGATTGCAGACATAATAATCGAAGCTCTATTCCAAAAAATAACTAACAGATTTATCAACTCATGCACAAGAGGAAGGGAAATGTGCATACGGTTCAATGGCAGGCGTGCTTTCTTCTTCTTCTTTTTCTTTGCTGAAAAAATAAAAAATAGAAATAGATGAGAACTAATCCAAGGGATATAAGAAACCAAGAATCTCCTCTAAGCTGCTCGGTAAGATACAACCAAAGACTTCCGAAGCCAAAAATGTGAACAACAGAGCATCATTACCTGCCTCCGCAGCTACATGCTTTTGTTGAACTTCTTCATCAGCCAATGGAGCACTTCCCTGGGATGCAGGTTCTTTAACACTAACTGACTCATGTGTGGCTTCAGAAACATCTGCAACCTTAGAAATCCTGCCTCTCTCCACCATTTGCTGTGGTGCACTGCCATTTTTACCCTCCTCAGCAATCTCCTGGACTTTAGAAGAAGTTTCCTCCTTATGAGGAGGAGGTGGTGGTAACAGCTCTCCCCTTGAAGCTGCAGATTGTGAAGGAGATGGAATCTTAGGTGGGAGATTGCGTGCTGACTCCATATCTGGAACATGTGATAACAAAGACAAGATGTAGCCATTTAAAAATCAAAATGATAATGGACTTGAGCGAGAGAACAGTTCAGAGAGTTAAAACCAGTACCAACCTTGAACTTGAAGAGCACTACCCCCATGCTCTGCACTGCTATTATTTGATTCCAGTATTCTATTTATTGTATCCCGCAAAGTCTTGTTAGGCAACAGGTCATCAGCAAGTATACTTGTGGCCCCACAGATGCACATTGACTTTGAGATGATATAATCCCTTATGCCTGAGGATAACCCTTGAGATCAATTCAAAATTCAAGAATATAGGGCACACTAAATTGAACAGAGAACTCCTTAAATTCATCGTAGAAGCAACAACACTAGCTTCATATTAAACAGCAAGCTGACATTTATAGCAAAAACTCTTTAAACAACACTATGCTCAAATTAAACAGCAAGCTCCTTACATTTATCGCAGAAACTCGTAAAACAACACTTGCTTGTTAGCACCGCATCTTTCATTACTTCTTTACACAAGGGACAATGAAGTTCTGGTGGAAGATCACCGACGGAACGTATAGAAGGCATCCCTTCAACTTCTCTATCAAAAGCAGCCCTACAACAAGTGGCCAGTCATACACATTCTTGTTACAAGCAAGCATTCAACAATACCAACATGACAGGAAATCTTACTCATTGGGCTTTAAAACTGCAACAGCACCACTTGGTAAGGCATATGAACCATCTGGGGTTGCCATTAACATGGACTTTGGAATGCCAGTTGGAGGTTTCACTTTCTTGATGTCATAATTTGGGTCACCATTTGTTGGGCAGTGCTGGATGAAATGCCCTGATACAATTTGTCATAATTGGTTCACAACGAGTCAACTAACACATTGACTATGCTAATCACAGACTTCTAAGACAACGACCAGAAGATGGATGAAACATAAGAAACATACCCGGCACCTTACAACGATGGCATACATAGCCCGGTGGTGGTGTTTTCCGTTCCAATCCACCCCAACCTGAAAAATTGGAAAAGTAGCATCCAGTTTGAGAGCTCAAACATGAAAATATGACAGCCAACAAATTCAATCACAATCAGTAATTCATCTTAGCAGTAGCAACATGAAAATTCAATACTCCTACATACTTATGATAATTATTCAACCAGGATGGCAAGTCATAAGAACTTAACCACAAGGTTTTTAAAATATTTCAACCTACAATTTCACAATTGACTTGATGAGTTTTTTTGTCATTAAATTTCTGAAAAGAACGAAATGAAGGCAGGTGTACTGAGATGGACTTAAATGGACCAACTTGGATGGTGAGGATTCATATAGCCGCCCCCAATTAGCTTGAGATTGAGATCGTAGTAGTTCTTATAAAATAACGGCATGAAAAGACCGATATTTCAAGTTAGCATACGCAAAAATAGACAAAGCTCTTCAACCCGATAAAGATGGGAAGATTCATAGTAGATCAACAGGACAAGAAAAAAAGCGTATTACCAAAGCCTCGTCCACCACGTCCACCCATCATTCTTCCACCTGGACCTCGTCCATAACCTCTACCAGCACCAAAGCCATCAGAGGGTTGACTGCATCAACTTAAAGATCATCAGAACCTTTTTATTTTATTTTTTTGGATAATGGTAACAATTTTATATATAAGGGGAGAACTACACAAGTTGTGAAGTCTCCATCAAACCAGTATCATTCCAAATTAGAGAAAAAGGAACAGGTAATGCAATAATCACACTCTCCAGAGTGCATTTACATTTTTTTTTTTTAAAAAAGGAGGCTTTCCCACCTCTGCCAATCCAAAGCTGGAGTGTCAATTAAAGCTTTGATCTTACTCTCCTCATCAGCTTTGCTTGGAGGAGGAGCATCCTGCACTTGGTTGCTTGACTGAACTGGCATTGCTTCAGGAATAGCATACAAATCATTCCCAAATTCATCCCAATCTAGATCTTCAGGCTACACAATGAACATGAATATATCAATATGCTTAAGACCACAAGTTGTCATTACTAAAAACACCAAGATTCTCCTACAGCATAGTGCTATGGACGCTTACATATTTGGTGGCAGATGACTCCCCTCCCAGATAACTACTTTTTACTGTTTGAGCCTCCTCAGATTGGTATTCTACTTGGGGCCTGCAGAAAGGACATTTCGGTCATATTAAAATAGCTATTATGGCAAAGCCCAAAAGACTGAAAGCAGTATAAGGACCTATGATTAACACCACTTCCACCTTGTGCAGAAGAGGGGAGGGACAAACTATGAACACCATATTCGACACAATGCAAATGACAGCATCAGCATTCTCATTGATTCTCCCCTATACCCCATCCCCTTTCAACCACCTTCCACACATTGCAAAGGTCTATACCCACCACCTTTCAACAACCTTCCAAGGGAAGGAAAACAACAACAACAACAACAACAACTATGCCTCATTCCCAAAGAAGTTGGGGTCGGTCTTCCCTGGGAAAGGAAAAAACCATGAAAAAGGATCTTGAGATTTAGTAAACAACCCATAACACCCCACCACCAGCTCCAATAAAAGAGATACCTGCGCAATTCTTAGGTACCAACCCAGGTCAACTGTCTTTCTTCCACAGATTTTGAAGTTTTAAAGATAAAGCAATCTAAATAACAGATGAGAATCAAAAGGATCAAGACAATACTCGTCTGGTTCTGCTACAGGTGCAGTTACTATGGGCATGCGAGGTCGTCCAGGAACACGACGAATCAAAACACTAGTATTTTTGGGGATCAAGGTGTCCTCATCAAGATATTCTGAAATTGCAAAAAGAAAAACACAAAGCACATAAAGCCCTGTAGAGTCCACAATACATATGAATGGAAATACAAGTTATGCATTCAATTCCAAATGGCATGATCCGCCATTAAAGCCCCTTAGTCTAAACAAACTATTTGTCAAGCACTGCAGTTCCTCACGAAGGATCAACTTGACCCTGAGTTTTGCAATGTGACATAAACCTTGAGTGAAATAGGCTCCTTACATAATTTCTTTTGTCTCAGGTAGCACAAAACATAGTTGTATCGTTTAAAGCTACTCAAAGACTATTATGGAAAAACCAAATCTCAAGGTAAATGCTATACTGGACAGTGTGCCACCAGCTTATTGTTATGAGCCCTAACATTAGAACAAGTCATTTATTATAGAAATTAATGTTATTGATAAATAGCAGTACAAAGGGAGTACTGAAGAAGTACAAAAAAGAAGCTGGACTTGTACAAAAATTATACAAAAGAAAACTCAAACAAGTCCAGAAACTCAGCACTGCTGAATACAGGATTTCCTCTATGCAAACTTTAAAAAGACCACTCTCCTTTTAAATCAAAATAGAGATTGCCCTATAATTATGTAAAACAAATCCACTAAGATAAGATGACTGAAATTGTATATCCCCCCTAGAGAATGAAAAATTGCAATCAGACATTTTTACAATGTATATGTTCTTGAAAGAGTTTATGCTGTCACCTTTCCGAAAATTAAATTAAAATCACTGTAATCATTTTTTACTTAATAAAAGCCACTTTTTTTCTTTTGAAAAAATGTTTGAATATAAGCAGCACATTCCAAATGCTAGAGAAACTAAATATATTGATAGACCCCAAATCAATGTCACACAATAGCTTGGGCAATATGACTAGGAATGCAACTAGGGAATGCACGAAAATGACGACTCAATTGGAAGCTAACGAACCTTCGTTAGTCTGGGCGTTGGTGACAACGAGGTCAAAATCTGTACCCCTGCCTAGATGCTTGGATTCAAATATTTTTTCTTTCAAGTTCCCAACAGTAATAAAGTGACCGTCAATTGCTATTGAATCGTAATCTTTTGCACTTTTAAACTTAAAATAAACTGCCATAACTCTCTTTTTTCCTTAAAATTCCTTTTTTCCTCAAACAAATCAATAACAACAACAACAAAAAGGCCAAAATCAAAAAATTATAATAGGCCTGATATTGAACTCAAATAAAACTGATATATAAAGTACAAAAAAACTAAAACAGCTCTTTTTTTTCTCTCTCACAACTTCTCTTCAATAACTCAAGATAAAATCAGTCAAACCAAATTCCTTCAACAGATCAGTTGAACATCCTGCCGTGACGAAATTAATCCTCAAAGCTTCACTCAGCAGCAATAGTTTAGGGCTTATTAACAAAAATTTAATAAAACGCTGCTACGCTACTCCTTCGACTGCGACGATCTCGATCGGATCTATCAATTAGCACAAAAATCGGCTTCTCTTGCACCTTGGACGTCTCTCTTAGCTGATGCTGAGCTGTAAACCGCCGGCTTATTTCGGATCGACTGAATTTTATCCAATCGGCGAAAAGCGATCGCAAATACTTCGACGGAAGAAAACTGGAGTGAGATTTTCTCTATTTCTCTACAGGAAAACATCAATTCATCTTCGCGCACGATGCGAATAGAATAGTCCGTTAGATTTCGAAGCGAATCGAATGGAAATCTGAAGAGAATAGCCAAGGGAATAAGCTATATGGCGTCGGAACTAGGGTTTCCAAGGATGAGAATTTGGTTGATTGATTTGCGAGGGTGAATTGGGGAAGAATTCTGGATTTTATACAATTTCGTAAAGACCTATCTACAGATTGGTCCTTTTAGTTTTAGTATTTTACATGCAGCCCCTAGTTTTGTTTCTAATGTTTGGAAAGCCAGGTGTGTTTGCTACAAAATTTTCTAATTTTATCATGTTTGGCTAGTTTAAATATTTTTATATTGAACTCATTTTTGTACAATTGGAGAAAAATATTTTTTCGATCAAAAGAAGATAAAATACTTTTTCAACTTTCTCCACGGTATTCTCCATCCCACCAACTCTTACCACCCCATCCTACCCACTCCAACCCACCTTAACACCACTACCCTACCCCTGACCCCCACCCCCACTCTAAATACAAATGTTATTTAGAATATTTTCTTTTCATATTATAGATAAAGTACTTTACTTTTCATCTCAACAAAATTGGTACTTTCTTTTCATGATGTAGAAAAAGTATTTCTTTCGTTCCACCAAAATGAGTACTTTCTTTTCATGATATAGAAAAAATATTTTCTTTTATTTCAACAAGATGAGTATTTTCTTTTCATATTGTAGAAAGAATACTTTTGTTTTGGTTCAACAAGAAAAATAGTATTTTCTTTTTAGTTATGATGCTCAAATTTGAACGTTGTTCTTGTGTGAAAAAGTAAAGCAACACATTAGTTCCTTTGAGTTTGTGTGAATTTTTAAAAGAATAATAAACGTTGGGTATTTGGGAGGGGAGAGGATGGAGCATAAAAAGCACACGGATTTTGGGGAAGGGGGTGAGGAGAGTAGCATAGAAAATTATTTTCCTAAAAAATATTTTCTTCTCTCTAACCAAATACTAGAAAACTTTTTTTCGAAAAAAAGTTTTCACTCACCAACCAAACATAGAAAAATAAGTGATAAAATAACTCATTTTTCAGAAAAATATTTTTCCTTCGGACCAAACACACCCCTATATGTGGGTGTAATTGCGAAATTGAATGTAATCGAGGGGAATTATTTTTATTACAAACTAATATAACTTTTCTAATTCTCCTTTATTTTTTCAAATATATTAAGTACTATTTTTTCACATTACTTCTCTTTGATTTCCCCAAATTTCATTTTATAACCTTCTAAGATGTTGTTGTATACAACAACAATAACAACAAACTCAGTGAATTCCACGAGTGAGGTTTAGGGAGGGTACGATATACGCAACCTTACCCTACCTTGGAAAGGTAGAGAGGTTGTTTCTGATAGACCCTCGGCTAAAATAGATGAAAGAAAGTAAAGGCAATAAGTAGTAATAACAACAAGATAAAAGGAGAAGACCGAAGCCGAGGTAACAATTATACGCTAGATAGTAATAACAATATAAGAATAAAAGATAATATATTAATATTATTGCTATAGAACTAAGAATATAAGGTGAAACGCTCGACTACCTACTAGCTCACTACCCTAATTCTCGACCTCCACATACTCCTATCAAGAGTTATGTCCTCAGTCACCTATAGATGCACCATGTCCCGCCTAATTATCTCTCATCAAGACTTCTTTGGCATACATGTACCCCTCCTCATACCCCCAATGCTAACCTTTCACACTGCCTATGTTTCTCCTATTAACATGCATGAACTATCTCAACCTCGCTTCTCGCACCTTATCCTCCACCGGGGCCATATCCATCTTATCCCGAATGACTTCATTACTAATATTATCTAACCTAATTTGCCTATATATCCATCTCAACATCTGCATCTCAGCCACTTTCATCTTTTGACATGAGATTTCTTTACCGGCCAACANGCTTCTCGCACCTTATCCTCCACCGGGGCCACATCCATCTTATCCCGAATGACTCATTACTAATATTATCTAACCTAATTTGCCTATATATTCATCTCAACATCTGCATCTCAGCCACTTTCATCTTTTGACATGAGATTTCTTTACCGGCCAACACTTTGTCCCATACAACATGGTTAGTTTAACCACTACTTTATAGAACTTACCTTTATGTTTCAGTGGTACGTTCTTATCACACAACACACCGAAAAACGAGCCTCTACTTCATACACCCTGCTTCTATATGATGTGTAACAACCTCACCAATTTCTCTATCACCTTGTATTATTGACGCAAGGTACTTGAAACTCCCTCTCCTGGAATGACTTGTGTATCAAGTCTCACATGCATGCCTGTTTCCTGTACAATGCCGTTTAATGTACACTCCAAGTACTCTGTCTTAGTCTTGCTCAGCTTGAAACCTTTAGACTCAAGAGTATGTCTTCAAACCTCCAGTATCTCGTTAACACCACCTCGTGTCTCGTCAATGAGAACTGCATTATCTGCAAATAACATACATCATGGCACCTCCCATGTCGTGCCAATACATCCATCTCCAAGGAAAATAAAAATGGGCTAAGGGTTGATCTCTAATGCAACCCCATATAAATCGGGAAGTGTTATGAGTCACCTCTAATTGTCCTTACCCGTGTCTTAGCTCCATCATATATGTCCTTAACCACCATAATATATGCTACAAGCACACTTTTAGCCTCCAAACACCTCCATAGTACCTATATCGGAACTTTGTCGTATGTTTTCTTTAGGTCATGAATGAACACCATATGCAAGTTCTTATTTATTGTCTTATACTGCTCTACCAATCTTCTCACCAGATGAATGAATTTTGTAGTTGAACGACCCGGCATGAAACCGAACTGGTTCTCGAAAATATACACACTTCTCCTCGCCCTCCCTTCTACCACATTCTCATAAACTTTCATTGTATGGCTTGGAAACTTCATACCCCTATAGTTAGGGGTGCTTATCGGGCGGATCAGGCAGATAATTACGCTTAACGGTTTAACTTAACGGTTATCGGATTATAAATGTAGTAATCCGCTAGCCATCCAATAAGACACCAGGCGGATTGATATCAGATTAATAATTATCGGGCGGTTATCGGGTGGCTTATCGGCTAAACCAAATAGAATTTTTTTGAACAATCATTCAATCAATACCAAACAGCTTCAAATCAATACCAATTTTTTAATACCATCTAAGACCTAACCAAACTATATTTTTTAATTGAAGAGTCTTCAAGACTACTCATACTGTCATACATGTATTAACCAGATTTGTAACACTATCAAGACTACTCATAAAGACATACACGTATTAATCATTGAGATTTTAATTTTTCGACTTCTCAATTCTCATTTCAAGAGAGAGACGAGACTGACGACTTCTCTGCCTCTGGTGGTGAAGACAATTGAGAATTAGAAAATAAAAATTAGGGATTTAGCCATTTAGGGTTTCAATAGTACTTTATATACATAGAGGTAAAAGAGTAAATATAAAAAATTATAAAGGGTTAACGGTTTACCCGATAAGAAAATTGAGTAATCTGCCCCCCAAACTATTAAGTCGTTAATTATAAAATCTCAATCCGTTCACTATCCATTACACCGATAATCCGATACCAATAAGCCAATAAGCCATCGGTTCGGTTTGGATAACTGTTTCGGTATTTTGAACAATCTTACCTATAGTTATTGTAATTTTGGATATCACCCTTGTTCACCGTACTTCACATCAAATCTTCAGGCATCTTATTCATCCTCAAAATAAAGTTAAACATCCCAGAGTGCAATTCCAAGCCTACCTTACTTACACTCTTCTAAAACTTTACAGGAATTTTGTCTGGCCCGATTGCTCTATCCCGGCTCATCCTGCACATTACCCCCTCGATCTCCCATACTCTTATGCGCCTACAGTATCTAAAATCCTAATGACTCTCGGAGTTCTCCAAATCACCCATCAGAATGTTGCTATCTTCCCCTTCATTCAAGAGTTTATGAAAGTATGACAGTCATCTTCGCCTAATCTTTGCCTCATCCATTAAAACTCTGCCCTCATCATCTCTTATACACTTCACCTAATCCAGGTCATGGGCCTTTCTTTCTCATTTTGGCCCTGCCTGTACAACTTCGTATCCCCGCATTTATCCCCCAATCTCTTCATACAAACGTTCGAACGTCGCGATTTTAGCCGCGGTAACCGCTCACTTTGCCTCCTTGTACAGTCTCTTCTCCACCTCATCTATGCTTTCTACTAGCTTCATATATGCCATTTTCTTAGCTTTTACTTTTTCTTGGACCTCTTCATTCCACCACCAGTCTCCTTTGCATCCACCAGAGAAAACCTTCTAGGCCCTTAACACATCTCTCATAGCTTCTCTAATATAGTTTGTTGTCCTGGTCCACTTGCAACCTGCATCCCTACTACTTCTTCAGGCCCCCATTAGCCAATAGCTTTTCCCCCAACTCCTGAGCTTAGTCCTTAGTCAATGCATCCCACTTGATCCTAGTTAGACCAGACATAACCCTTTTTTCCTTGTCCGCATGATCGCCAAATCCATAACCAATAACATGTGTTGCATCGTTAGATTTTCAATTGGGATGACTTTGCAATCCATGCATACACCTCTATCACACCTCCTAAATAGTAGTTAAGCAATTGGATTTTGGCCATTGTACTTTGGAAGGTGACCAAGTGCTACTATTTATATGGAAAACACGAGTTAGCAATCACCAAATCAAAGGTTTTAGCACACTCCAATAACGAAGTTCTTTCTCCGTTTTTGTTTCCAAAACCAAAGCCGCTATGCACACCATCTGTAACGACCCGTCGTTTTGAGTATTACAACCCAGTTTCTACATTTACTGCTCAATGTATGCTTTACAGTTATTTTATGACTTATTGGATTAATTGGTTCAGGTTCGGTGAGGTTTTGGAATGAATTAGAACACTTAGTTCTAAGGCTTAAAACTTAAGTTGGAAAAGTCGACCGGATGTTGACTTATGTGCAAACGACCTCGGATTTGAATTATGATAATTCCAATAGCTTTGTATGGTAATTTTGGACTTATGAGCGTTTGCAAAAAATTATTTGAATGTCCGTAGTGGAATTAGGCTTGAAATGACGAAAGTTGAATTTTTAAGAAATTTGATTGGGGGTTGAATTTTTGATATCGGGGTCGGAATCCAGTCTTGAAAATTTTCATAGCTCCGTTATATCATTTATGACTTGTGTGCAAAATTTGAGGTCAATCGGACGTGATTTGATAGGTTCCAGCGTCGTTTGTAAAAATTAAAAGTTTCAAAGTTCACTAGGCTTTAATCTATGTGTGATTCATATTTTAATTATTGTTGGATGTGATTTGAAGACTCTACTAAGTTTGTATGATGTTTTAGGAATTGTTGGTATGTTTGGTTGAGGTCCCGAGGGCCTCGGTGAGTTTCGGATGGTTAACGGATCAAATTCGGACTTAAAACCACTGCTGGAATTTTTTATTCTGGTTTTTTTCGCACTTGCGGAGGTTTGATCGCAGGTGCGAAGCCGCATGTGCGCACCAGCCATCGCAAAAGCGAGCTTTCCGCAGAAGCGGCTCCTAACTCGTAGAAGCGGCTCCTAGCTCGTAGAAGCGGCTCCAGTGGAGGCTTGGCGAAACCGCATAAGCGGTTGAATTCTCGCACCTGCGAGACCGCAGAAACGGCTAAGTAAGTCGCAGGTGCGGAACCCCTGAACAGTATACATTTCGAAGGGGTTATGAGTTTTGCCATTTTTGGACCTTCAAGCACGGATTTTGGGGCGATTTTGAGAGAGAATTCAAGGGAAGGTTGAGGTAAGTCACTTGTGATCATTTCTACTCCATAATATTGAATTATCATCGAATAATCCGACTAGATTACATTTTTTGAGGTGTAAATTAGAGATTTGAACTTAGGAATTCAGAAATAAGATTTGATGATTTGGAGGTCGAGTTGAGGTTGGATTTTGGTAAAATTAGTATGGTTAGACTCGTAGTTGAATGAGCTTTCAGATTTTGTAACTTTGGTTGGGTTCCGAGACGTGGGCCCCAAAGGCGATTTTTGAGCTAAATTTTAGATTTTGTTGGAAAATTAGTATTTTCTTAAGTGATTAATTCCAATAAATTTTATTAACCAAATCGAATTAATTGTGGCTAGATTCGAGGTGTTTGGAGGCTAATTCACAAGGCAAAGGCATAGCAGAGTAAAACATTATACAATTTGAGGTAAGTAACACTTCTAAACTTAGTTGTTAGGGTATGAATCCCCGAATTTGGTATGATATAAATTGTTTGGAGGTGAAACACACGATAGGTGATGAGTATGTGGATGTGCACCATAGAAATTGTGCTTTGAATAAATCCCGTGCAGTTATAAAATTAACGAATCATGTTATTGTCTGAACATGTTCCACGTGTTAGAGAAATTGAGCCAAGACTCTTATTAAATGTCATGTTTAAGCTACGTGCCAATATTTTGGGACCCATGGGGTCGTGTTGCTATTTAATTAATTGTTTCAAAAATATACATTTCACACTCAGTCATATTCATCCATTGTGAGGATATTTAGGGGATCGAGCTACGCGCCGCAGCATCCCATATTGGCTTTATATATGTTATCATTAAAGGGAACGAGGTTGCCCGCCTGCAGCAGACCAGAATGGCTTTATACATTATTATTAAATGGATCGGGGATGCCCACCCGTAGTAGGATTTATAGGCTTTACTATTTTATGGATCGGGGCTTATAGGCTTTATATCACGCTTGGGCTGAATGAGCCCCTCCAGAGTTTGTACACATCCCCCAGTGAGCGTAGATTATCATATATATTCGGGATGGATTTCCCAAGGCATGAACCTGTCTTACTGATTTATATTGTACTGAATTTACCTAGACATGGATCTTGTCTATATCATTTATATTTGGGAATAAATTACCCAGGGCTGGATTGGCCTTATACGGTACTGATTGACTGACTGTCACTCGATGTGTATTTATATACGGATTGGAACACCCCTGGGCTGGATTGGCCAAAAACTATACCGAGTGACCGAATAATTTATGACCAGTATTTACATGTGGTCTTTCTATTAGGATGTCACATTCCTCGTATTATGCAGTATTGATCTATTTCAATTGTACTGAGTTTAACTATTGAACTTGAAAGCATGCCTACATTTTGTACCATTATTTATACTGGACTGTATTTGCGGAGCTCGTCACTATTTTTAACTAGAGGTTAGTATTGTTACTTATTGAGTTGGTTGTACTCATACTACACTCTGCACCTCGTGTGCAGATCCAGATACTTTCGGACACGGCGATTGTTAGACCTCAGTGTGTTACCAGTTGGAGACTATCAGGGTAGCTGCCTAGCGTCCGCTGACCTTGTCTCTCTTTTCTTCAGTTATTGTACTGTTCTACACTTTCAGACAATATTTTTTATCAGTCAGACATTGTATTCATATTAGATGCTCTCGTACTCAGTGACACCGGATTTTGGGAGTGTTATATTTGTATTTGTGAGATTTTTTCCGCTAAATTTAATATATTTTTTTCAAATTTAAAAGATATGATGATTTATTAGGATTTTCGGCTTGCCTAGTATTGAGATAGGCGCCATCACGACATGTGAGATTTTGGGTCGTGACACCATCATAACCCCCATGCGACGTCTCAATGTGGCCATTAACATCACCTCATATGATAAGCTTCTCGATTTCGGAATTCCACGCAGCAACCCATTTAAGTCCTCCCAAAAATGCCTTTTAACCTTCTCGTCTAAACCCCATATTAGGTGCATAAGCAATTGTTCAAAGTAAGCACTACCACAACTATTTTAATAGCCATTGCCCTATCGTTCATCCTCATAACCTCTATTACTAGCTCTCTACGTTCCTTATCAACTAGGACGCCAACCCCATTCTTCGCCCTCACCCCTCACCCCTCCCCGAGTACTACAACTTAAACTCGTCTGCCTCCTGAGTTTTAGTCCCCACCCTTCAAGTTTCCTGGACATAAGCTATGTTGACCTCATCTTTTGGGGTGACTCTATAGACTTCCCCTTCAAAGTCATTATGTTCCACAATCCAATTCTCAACCTAGATATTCCCTTACCCCTGTTACTACCCTTGCCCCTACCCCCCGCTCTACCCGAAGATACTACATTACTCTACCATTACTCGCCACAACCACTATAGCCCAAATATCAAGTCCATAATTAATGCAATACTCCTAATTTCAATAAAAGACGAGATATCGAAATACCAAACTAAAAGGGCACAACAAGAAATAGGGGATAAAGCCAATGCAATGTAATTCATAATACTCAGTAGAAATAATTAATAACATGGAAAGAATGCTACTCAGCCTCAAAAACAGAAAAATACAAATAGTAAAGTAACTAAGTAAGAATACAACCACATAAAATCTTCCTAAAAATTAATAAACAGCAGAAGGATTAACGCAACATATGATTAATAATGTTGATCAATATCCAAAGCTAGAAACAAATAGGAAAAGAGACGATAGAAACTGGTTGGCCGGAGGCTGGCCTACGTCGATCCCGCCTTGACATATTACGCACGGTCCGATTTATATCTAGGTTGTTGAAAATCTGCTGCCTTTTCCACACCCACACACCAGAAAGAGAGAGCGAGAGAAGGGGAGAAGACAAAGAGAGAAGTAGAAGGGAAATGGGAAGAGGGAAAACAGAGGCGGACCGCAGCGGTGCAGACAAAGAAATTTCGTCGTCGGACTTCCACCAGCAAGAGGGAAACAGAGGCGGGAGAGAAAGATAAGGAGATAGGAGATGGCGGAAAAAAGAGAGAAAGGAATAAGGGGAGAGAAAGAGATAGAAAACAACCGAGATAGGGGGACAAAGGAGGAGAGAGAAACTCTACCCGTGGTCGCCTGCGTGATAGAAAGATGCGTCGGGCCGGGCTCTTCGCTAACGGTAAGTTCAAAGAGAGAGAGAAAGTAAGTTCTCTAGAATCACGTTATGTATGTAAATCATGTTGCTTATGGTATGCTTCTCATGTTTTGTTTCTTACATTTTTATTTTTATTTGTTATTCTTAGTTGTTAAATACAATTTTATATTTCATTAGAAGCTTTATTTTCTTTTCATTAGTATGCATATTTATTAAAAAGAAATACCTCATAAACTCATATATATCTTTTTGTTATTGAAAAAGCGTAAAAAATTATAAATTTCATCTTACATACATATGAGTTGGAAAAAAAAAGTTAAATTCATAATTAAAGGTTTTATTAATTATTTTAAGTTAATATATTATTTAGTTAAAAGATAGTTAAGATATCGATTATTCTTTATGATATTAGTTATTTATTTATAATTATCATTTTAAAGAAAATATGTAGTTTAAATACACAATTATAAATAACATATAATATTTTTAATGTATATATGAATTTGTCACACATAAAAGATAGTTACTTTGTATTTTACTAGCTTTATTTTCTAATAAATATTTAATATAAAAATATTTTTTAAGCTCATATCTAACTTTCTTTTATTCACATGAGGTGGTAAGCAACTAATTTTGCTATTAAAATTTTTATTAATTAATTTAAATTATAATATTTGCTTGGAAGATAGAGTGTTATTTTTGATATTATTTACTAATTTATAATTATTAAATATATTTTTACAAAAAAATTATTTACTTTAAATACCTCATAATAAATTAATATTTTACATTTATAATGTACATATATGCTCGTTACACAGTAAATTTATCTACATGTTAATCTAATAATATTTATCTAACTTTGTAATTATACTTGTCCAACTAAATATAATTATAGTAATTATATTATAATTACGTTCTGACAAATAAATATATTATTTTAATTATTATAATATGTAATTACTAGACTATGTAATTATTGTCCTTATAATTACACTGCTAAATAATTGCACATCACTTTTCAAACATACCCTAGAGATTTTACGAGTCATGTAAGCAAGCCAGCTGTCGGCTTTAGCCTTTTGTGAAGGTTAGGCAAATTTTCCACTTCCTTTACGGCTTGTTTGGAAGGTTGCCATATATCGTTTCATAATGTATCGTATAATATTATATTGTATTATACTTTATTATTTTGATATATACAATGTTTGGATAGATTGTATTAATTGTCGTCATTTCATGATGTCATGCATTAACCATACGAAAAATAAACTTGTAATACTATAAAGAAAAAGTAAGGTACGAGGCAAAATTATTATATTAGAAGGTAGGATAAATGATAAGATATGATTATTTAATAATATTTAACAATAAGGAAGGGCAAGATAATAGAAAAAAATAAGGCAATGACGTGACACGCACCAAATCAGACGTTCCATAAAGTGACACTTTTCGTCGTTACGTAACGATGTATTTAACGATACGATACAATAAAATTTAAGCAACAATCAAAATAATTATTGTATTTAAAGTAACAATACGATACAATACAATGGGTAACAACCATCCAACAAGTTGTTATCCATCTCTCTTTGATCAGATTCTCCCTTATTTATATATTTATACTAAATCATATTAATTATTTATCACGCCCCAAGCATGGGGGCGAGACCGGCACCCTAGTGCCTTACCTATCCTTGCGTACCACTTGCGACTAAGAGACTCTGAACATGTAATGTCATACTTTGGCCATGGGCCACATTACAAGATAATGTGCGATGCAAAATATAAAACTGAATAAAGACTAACGCTGACTAAATATCAACATAAAGCTGGTCCGGCAAGATCGTCATAATTACTATAACTGACAAGCTAACAAAATATATGTACAGGGCCTACAAGCCCAACATACTGCACTAACTGACATGATATGTCTACAAGCCTCTACTGATAGATGTACTGTGATCGGAACAGGGGCCTGACCTACCCATAACCTATCTACATATATACACAAGATGTATGCATAACTTCTAGACCCGGCAACTTTGAAGGACGGGGAGCTTACCAATAAAGCTGAACTCGAGCAACACCTACTGAGGAGGTCTACCGGTCTGTCTGTCTGAACCTACACGCATGAAATGCATCTCCCCCAGAAAGGGACGTCAGTAGGAAATAATATACCGAGTATGTAAGGCAATATACAGAAAGTTGAAACTGAACTGATAATCTAAATATATGTTTACTTGCTGATACTGACTCAACTCTCTCAATATAGTAAGTAAAATAGATGTCCGGCCCTATAAGGCTCGGTATATATGTATAACTGCTCTATCGTAGGCTCGCTCATAGGCGCTCGGCCATACTAGGCTCTGTATCTCGACCAACTGGGCTTGTTCATAGGCGCCCGGCCACCGTAGGCTCGGTATATAACTTACCATCTGATCAGAGGTTGCCCAATGGGGGCATGCCCATCGATTATAGCTCGATGATAATGAAATTGTTATAATACTGTATATATAGACTCTCTGCTCTCTTGACTAGAAAAAGAAAATACTCAAATGAATATGAAGTCTCGATAAAGAGAATATTGTAACTTACAAAACCTGAAAATATACATAAATTCCGTGATATAAATTTTTCTTTATGCTTCGTTATCAAACTCGTGTAATTACGAGATCATACCAAAATGAAAGAAGGGCTGCCTTAACATACCTGGAGTAGGGAGGAAAAAACCCTATGATATTCTTAGAAAAGGTTGCACCGTACTCCCTTAAGATCGCAAAATCTCACGTTGCTAATGCTAATAATTCTTGTTGGAATTTCTAACGTTCTGATATGAAGTGTTGTATTCGGGTATTATAGCTCGAACCGTATTTTATCCCAAATCGACAACCTTCAACGAAAATCATTTTCTTTAATTCGTGTACCCTTTCCTTTATGACACTTACTTATTGCTTGTTATAAATAGCATAAATATGCTAACCTCAAGATAATCTCATCCCCGAGTCTATGTCAATTAATTGAAGACAAAACTTTAACGTGCGAGAAACGTGAGATGTAACATTATTATAATAAAATTATAAATTAATATAAATATATTAATTAAGTTATAATTTAGTAAAGAGTATATATGCGAATATATGCGTCATGTATTCATTGGATAGTATAGACATGAGTAGGAATAAATTTCTACCCAAGAATCTACTTCAACTGATATGTCCTTAGGCACGACCATACATAACATATAAATCACACTTGGAAATGATGGACAATTAGCTAGAGCAGCGGGTGCTACAGCGAAACTGATTGCAAAAGAGGAAAAATCGATCACATTAAAATTACCTTCTAGGGAGGTTCGTTTGATATCCAAAAACTGCTCAACAACAGGCGGACACATGGAGAATGTTGAGGTGAACCATAAAAGTTTGGCTTGAGCCGGATCTAAGCGTTGAGTAGGCAACGTCCTGTAGTAAAAGGAGTCATATCCTTAGTTTTTCTTTAATTTTGTTAGTAGCAAGTTGCTTTTTTATTTTATTTTATTTCATTAGCTTATAGTTAGGTAACACCAACGTGAGACCTTGAGAGAAAAGAGAGATAAGGAGCTCACAAATAAAAGTTTGATTTTCAATTTAGGGAAATTAAACTTGCGTAGGAAAAAATATTATGACTAGTATTTTACCTAAGAAACTATCAAAAAATTTCGAAAACATTAAAGAAGAACAAATGTGACCCTTTTTAGCATTTCAAAAATTTGAGACCAAGGGTTTTGCACACAATTCTATTCTTCGAGTTACATGTAATACTATAGGTGTCAAGGGGCTCGGCCGGGCCGGTTAGGGGTTCGAGAATGTCACGACTCAAAATCCGTTGAAGGTCTTGATGGTGCCGGACATCACTATTAGCAAGCCAACACTAAATGGTTAATTAAATTCTCGTTTTAATATTTTGAAATCATAAATTTACTTCAATTTATCTATTAAAAGATGAATTTACCGAATAAATAACAATGTTTCCAATTCCAATATTGAACATCCCATAATCACCCCAGAACCTGGTATCACATGTGCATGAGCCTTTTCTAGAAATTTAAAATAAAATACAATAACTATCCGGAATACAAATTTGGACAGGAAAAGAAAAAAATACAATACTCTGAAGGAGACTCTGTTGACTGCGGTGCATCGTATAGAATGCAGCTCACCTAAGTCCCCAGCATAATCGCGCCTCTGCGCCCACAAGGCTGCTAAACATGTGTGCGCCTGCACAAAAATATACAGCAAGTGTAGAATGAGTACGTAAATCAATGCGTACCCAGTAAGTATCCCGCCTAACCCCGAAGAAGTAGCGACG
>AWOL01S0017137.1:0-15285 GCA_000715115.1 Nicotiana otophora
CTCGGCAAGTATGGCCCGGGTGCTAGTCATGACCCTCCAGTTGGGTCGTGACAAAATCAATACCCCAAATATGCTTTTCCTTTAAAATGCATCTTTGTTCGGCTCAAATCTAGCCAAAAGCGACTCAACAATATCAAATAATCCAAAAATAATCAATTTTGATTAATAAAGTTGCAATCTTTACTAAATTCCTAAAAAGTCAACAAAAGTCACCCCAAGCCCCGCCGGTCAAAGCCTGAGTCGAGGGGTAGATGTCGACTACCCATTACCCCACGGGCCCAAATATATGTTCAGTTTTCAAAACCAAGTCCAAATATGTTAGATTTCCTTACACCCAAATTCAACCATGAATAAAGAGGAGATACACTCCATTAATCAAACACTAAAAAGATTTCATTAACAACTCCTATTTTATTTCCATTAGCAGCTTCATTCATAATTTCCAAAATACTACGAGTTTATAGATATAATGAAAATATGTTTGCCAAATACCAACACTTCCAGTTTAATTCCCAACATCAAACACCACCTACAATATGTCTACAGAGCCTCTAAGTACAACAGAAGAGTAATATGGAAATGTCGACAAGAAGGCCCCGGCTATACCTCAAAATACAAAGTACAACATCAAATGATATCGGGCCCAAAATAGAATAGGGCTCACCAAAACATGCTGAATAGGGAGTAACGGCTAACGAGGACCAAAGTTCCCCACTGATGAACCACCTGTACCCATTGAAGATGCAGCGCCCCCGTCAAAAGGGACGTTATAAATTCCAACATAAGAAAGCGAAAATCATGAGAATAACAATCAACAATCAATGATATCCAAATTCCAAGTTAAAACATACTAATTTCCAGAATATGAAGATGATAATCAAAATATGAATATAATATTATTTTTTGTTGGGAGATCTTTAGCACTGATATACGAGTGTTTACAATATCACCGTTTGCAATACCAATACCACTATACTTTTAGCACAGAGTTCGATCACAACCCCATCGGCTAGACCGTCTAATCCGAGACATCAACCACAATCATAATTGCAATTACAAATTCCAGCACAATCACCATCATGTGTGCGGCATGGTGTCTGATAACGACCCGATTGGCTGGGCCATCTCACCACAATGCCGTGTGGATCGACATCATCCTTTTCTATCAGTCATCTCATCCCAATTAAGCGGAATACTTTTATCACACCAATCCCATCCCAAATATGGGGAATAACTTTATTACATCAATCTCATCCCAAATAAGGGGAATAATCACAATCCACTCCTACACCGGTACATGTAGTTTCGGGGTTAGGTTATTTCAACCTACCCTTCCTCGGTGACTATCGATACTCCCAGAAATATTTTTGATTTGCATACAAATGAAACAGCAATACAAATGCATTTACCTCATAACTTTTCATACCGTATATAGCCTCATTGGTACTCGGTTGAGTAAGGCACCGGGTGCCCATCGTGGCCCTCTGATTTGGGTTGTGGCATTTATTTTACTCATATTTGATTATATTAAATGATTACATCTTTGATTTTTGCATTTACTTGATGAATTTAAAAGAGAAATTGGATGTTTTTCTCAAAACGTTTCCAAAGTGAATATTTGGTATTTGAACATCGATACGGAGTCGGATTTTAGTAAAATTAGTATGGTTGGACTCGTATTCAAATGAGTTGCCGAAATTTGTGATTTTTGTTGGGTTTCGAGATGTGGGCCCAGGTTGACATTTTTGCTGACTTTGGGTATTTGATTAGAGATTCGACCTTTATTGTTTGGGTTTGTTTCTTATGACATTATTTGATGTTTTTGAGTTGTTTTTGGATAGGTTTGAGCCGTTTGGAGATCGATTTTTTTGTGATGGTGCTTCAAGAATATTGATTTGCCTCACTTGAGGTAAGAATCTTACCTAAACTTGGTTGAGACACTAGTTGCTTGAGTTATTTGTGATATCTATGTGCTACGGGTGGCCCACATGTGCGGGGTTGAGCCCATGTGAATGCATTGGGGTAGTTATTCATTCTCGGGGTAGTGCTCATGCTATGATATATCTTGAATTTATTGCTATGCATTATGCTGTGATGTTTCTTATACTTGTAACCTGTTATGAGCAATTTGAGGTTACATTGAGGTTGATCTCCGGATTAAACCTGATAATTGCTACTTTCGTGATGTAATTATCTGATTTGAGCTATTATAGTACACTTTGGACATGCTTACACCTTAGCATATCACTTATAATAGTCCCAGAGTATGAAATTTGATGCCCATTGATCATGTAGATATATTCTTCTATATCTGCTTTTCATGTTATATGATTTGACTGGTAGCCCGTGACTATGCTGGGAAAATTATGATATTGAGCATGTGACCATGTCAGACTGATTGTGATATTTAGCATGTGACCTCATTGGACGGATTGCAATAGTGAGCTTGTGACCACGTCAGACTGATTGTGATATTGGCACGTATATTTTTCGTGTAATACATGAGTTGTCTATTCGGTTGGTATTGTTAGCACGTGAGTAGTCCATGCGGATTCGAATATTGTTGTTATTGGAATGTGAGTTGCCTATGCAGTTTATATTGTTAGAACGTGAGTTGTCCTTGCAGCATATGGATATGGATCCTCCCCCTAGGGTTACGCTCTAATGTTCCTTCTTGATGGTGTACATATGGATTGTGAGAAACCGATAGGTTTCTCGTTGATGTGTGCCTTGGGAAGGTTGATCAGTGGTTTGGTTTGATTATTGAGATTTTTATGTGGGCCTTAGAGCCATGTTGTGATTACTATTTATATTAGGTTGGGCGCTTCAACAGATTTATGTTAGGTTATTGCGTTCTTTACTTATAATTTCTTTGGCTGGTTACCTGATTTATTTGCATATCATCATTATATATGTTTTATTACAGACTGAGCAATGTACGTTAAAAAAGTTTAGTACACAAGGTGGTTTAATCCATGATTTCAAGATTTGATCATATTACCGTTATGCACTTGTTGCAATTATGAACTACATAAATCTTAATTATGTTACCTCATCGAGGTTAGTTATGGTACTTGTTGCGTACATGGGGTTGGTACTACTCGTATTTCACTTCTACACCTTACGTGTAGATCTTGGAGCTTAGATGATGTGGATGACGGGATCTGGCATGAAGGTGTACTTGCTTTTCTGGATATTGCTACCACTTGTCCTTGGTAGTTTTAGATTTGTAATCTATTCATGTATATTTCAAAAAGATGTTATATTTATTTGCATACCAGCTTTATAAATCCCAGTGTTATATGGTCACGACTTGTACTACCACTACTTCGATTATTATATGTGAATTCAGTTATTTCATTTATTGATTTCTTATTATTTGCATTCAAAATGTGTTGACTGTTGTTTGGCTTACCTAGTGGGTTGGGTTAGGTACCATCACGCTCGGTGGCTTTGGGTCATGATATGTTGGTATCAGAGCTCTAGGTTCATAGGTTTTACGAGTCATGAGAAAGTGTCTAGTAGAGTCTAGCGAATCAGTATGATGACATCCATACCAATCTTTGAGAGACTACAGGGCATAGAGGAAAGTTCACATCTTTCTTTCCTTATTGTGTGGCATTGATTTAGTTTGAAGTGTATCTCTTTGAATTCCTTCCATCCACTCATATGTGCGGTGATGACTTGTGATTTCATGAACGAGGTGCGAGATGTTTTATTTGTGTTGAATAGATTGGTTCAGTCGGTTGTTTCATATTGTGTGAGTATATGCTTTTGGACTTATATGTCTGGTAGTCCCTAGGAGCAGGACTGATTGCTCATAGAGTGCTTGAGTATCAATATAATGAGTATTATATGATTGTGGGGTGTGCTTAGATGGTTGGGATGTGATAAGAAGAATGTTGCTTGGGATGCGAAAATACTATGGATGCTTGATTTATATCTTGATGTGTGGTACAATCTCGAGATATGGGCATGTTGAGGGGTCTTTCATGTTGTTCATTTATGGAATGAAGTGGATTGTTATGTCTTGTTGAGGGATTTAGATTCGGGAGGATTTAGTGACTGTATATTGGTTGTGGCCATGAAAGGGCATTGAGAGATGGCAGTTTGAGGCAAAGCAGGTGGTTTATCTTCTGCGGGATACTCTGAGTTGTGTGATCCTTATGATGTTATGAGGAGATGTTCCATCTATCAGTAGATTATGTGATGTAATTTGAGTTTGTATCACTTGGGAAGTTCGCACGGCTATCACGAGGATAGATATGCGCTCAACAGATGATTTGAAATTTTTTTATTGTTAGAGCTACATGAGCGTATGAAGGACAAAGTAGAATTAGAGTAAGATATTATTGCAGTTACGAAGCAAGGGCATTGTGGGTTATCGACTGTTAAGTTCTGCGGCTTCGAGGAAAGTGGGGGAGCCTGTTGTCAACGATCAGATTCCATGGTCATGTGTTATGTTAGTTTTGGTCTGAGGCATACTTATGGATACGTTATGACTTGAAGAGGTTGATTTCGAGGATGACTCGGATGAGGAAATTTCTTAATGCATGATGTGCTATACTTTGTGGGAATATTGGAAATCTTGGAATGATTCGGGTTTGTTATTCGTGGTGGATGTAGTATGCACAAAGAAGGGATTCACACGATTTTGTAAGATGGGGTTTCTTCATGAGGTATTTTGGTGTTGATTGAGCACAAGTCATTCGGCTCATATTGGCAGTGCATTTGAGATTACAGCAGAGTTGATGACTTTCAAAAAAGTTCTAATCAGTTTCAGATTTATGTATCACTAATGATTCTACATTTCAGCACTTCATATGTTAAAGAAACAACTTCAGATTCACAAAAGGTCTCTTTGGTGTTGGCATTTTGGTTGTGGTATTATTGGATTCCTAAGAGGGAATATGGTGTGTTATGTGCTTTAGGATGACGTGGATTCATGCTAGGATCTCTTGTGATGTGTTTTGGTTAAGGATCGTAGTGTACTGGCAACAAGAAGTGTTAACTTGAAAGCAAGTCAAGGATAATTAAAAGAATGGGGTCATCTTGGTAGTGATTCAGGTTGGCATGGTAATAGATTTCATCGGTTCTAATGGCTTGGTTTTGTGCTAATGGGTTTCGAAGAACTCCCAATGATTTCAACCACGGCTTGGGGCGGATGTTTTCAATAGCGATGAGGAATGTATTGGGTATTGTGATTGTTTCTTGGATAGGGGTCAAGTGGGAGGTTTCTGACTGACAGAATATGTATCCGGCTTGTAATTCCGGGATGATAATGGGCTTCTCATATATTTCTGATGATGGCATGATATATACGGTGCGACGTGTGGGACTGAGGTTTACATGTACGAGGTTTCAAATCAGCTTTGAATTGAAGGTCAGGAGTTCTAGATAGCATTGACGGTTTCAGACATTTAGAAGGATGTTGGCACTGTATGTATCACCTGATAATGGTGCATATTTCAGAAGGCGCATTGTGTTTGACTTGTAGATGCTTGACTCGTATTACAGTAATCGCTTAGTTGTGGGTTGACTACTGATGTTCAGATTTTGCTATGTGGCATTGAAAAATTATGGAAATATTTCTTGTGAGGTGATTGTGTATGAGGGATGTATCATTCATTTCAGTGGTGGAGTTGGGATCGGACGTGGATATTCATGTATTCTAGGGATTGAAAGACTATGTGGGTTCTCGAAAGCAGATTGTTCGTTGGTTGTAGATGGTGACGGTATGTTGAGAGGTTGACAACTGAGTGAATGTGTTATGGATAGGTTAATGTGAAATTATCGGAGATTCTCTACCTATTTCGTGCGTATCAAAATTGATTTTGAGGCCATTGGTAGGTGTAATGAGAATGTGCGTTCTGCATCGGGTTGACTTTGTTTACTCAGCACAGTTACTATTAAGAGAGTATCATATGTTAGAATTGATCCTATTCTTTTTCTGATATTTTCCATGTACTACTCTCTTATTCTACAATGATTTGTGAGATTGTTGCCTATTTACACACAAGATGTTGTTTTATTTGGGCCTCGTGGCAGAATTCGAGCGAGATGGCCCTTGGTGTTGAATGGTTGATTGCTCCTTTGTTATGGTCTTCCTGCTTGTGGTATATTGATAAGTGTAGATAATGATTTATTACCTTCATGCTTTAGTTTTCGTCTGAAAATGTTGATTTATGTTGCCAAAACTAATGAAAGTGTGCAAATTGCAGGAATATTGGAGATTTTGACTCTAATAAAGAAATCCAACACAAAAAGGAGTGTTCAGGCTCACAAGGCAAGAAGGAGCGCAGCATACCAGAAGTGAAGTCCGCAGAAGTATTTCTACAGCCGTAGAAGCTGCAAAATTATCTCTGCGGCTGCAGATCTTATGTAGAAGCCCAGAAGGGATTGAAAAGAAGTGCGGACCACACACAACTTGTGCGGTCGCAGTACAAGGTCACACTGACAAGAATCAAAAAGTTCGGAGAGTGTGCAAAATGACCAAGACTGATGCCTTGCCAGAAGTGCAGACCGCACATGATTTGTGCGACCGCAAAAGCTGAAGTGCAGCCGCAAATCAAATTGTGCGACGGCAAAATCTCTCACCCTGCAGACTCAAGCAATGTGCGGACTGTACATGGAATTGTGCGGCCTCAGAACCTCCCGTAGGACATTTTCTTCAGCAAATTTTGGGCCACTATAAATAGACAGAAATCACTTTTTTAGGTCAAGTTTTTAAGTTTTCTTAGCTGTAGCCGTTGTAGTTTAGCATTTTGGGTAATTATTGATTATTTTGGGACAAAAAGATTATAGTTTATCATTTTAATTTTATATTATGGGTTTAATTAGTGTTTTGTTCTTTGTTATCTTCATTTTCTACTATGAGAAGCTTGATACTTACTAAGTTTGTGACTAAACCCTAGTGTGTAAACCTTATGGGTATCTAATTTAATGCTTGTTTATGATTGAGTGTTTGTTATTTAGACTTGTTCATACTTTAATTTTTGAATTAATGGTTGCAAACATTGATTCATGCCTTTTTGACTTGGTATTTACTTGAGAAAGAGGGACCTACTCCAGGAAAACTTGGCTAACAAGAAATTGGGCTAGTTAAGTATTTGAATAGCATAAATAAAGGGTTTGATACTAATTTGGGATTGAGAATGCCAAATTTAGCCAAATTACTCTATGGCTGAGAAGTATTGATTGGATAACTTAGTGTTGAGAGCTATAATACACCCCGATTACTAAAATAAGTGTTAACATAATAAACCCATTAGGCGAACACCTACGCAAAGGTTACATCCCTTGTCCTTTTTGCCTATTTGAAAACAACCAAAAATAGTCAGTCAATGTGTAATTTTGTTCTCTAGTTTATCATTGATAGTGTAGTTTATAAAAGTAATTTGTAAAGCCAACTTTATTGGAAGTGTATTTAAGTTGTTTCGTCTTCATGCATCAAGTATACGCCAACAACCATTTTTAGCTCCCTGAGTAAATCGACCCAGACTCATAGTGGGGTACTATTCTTCCAATTATCTCTTCCACTCATTGTGGAGTGTCGATTGGGAGTGATCCATTTTTGGCGCCATTGCCGGGGAGCTTAAACGATGTTAGCTATATATTTGAGTGTGTTTTTGGCATATCTTCTTTCCCTTCTGTGTTACAAACATGTTTAAGAAATCTTACGTACAATCATAGAAAACAATGAGCTCGAAAATATGCCTTTAGGGGACTTGGACGGTGAGGAGGAACAACTCGATGAGGCACGTCAAGTGCCACAATAAAGAGGTCGGGGACCACAAGACAACATGCCCGTTCCACCCCCGTCTCTACCATATACACCATAAACATCTCCACACCATATATTGCCCAATGAAGGTTATGCTAGTGCAATAGTCCCTCCCCGTATTAGGGCAGGCAACTTTCAAATCACCAATGTGATGCTCACTGAGCTTGAGCAACGAGGTTTCCTTACTGGTGCTCCAACTGAAAATGCTTACAAACTTTTGAAAGGATTTCTGGATACATATTGGTGGAGCAAGCAAACTAATGTTTCCGAGGATGCATTAAGGCTAAGGCTTTTTCCCTTCTCTTTACGGGGGAAATCTTTAGATTGGTTGGAACATTTTGTGAACCATTCAATTCACACTTAGGATGAGTTGGCGGCCAAGTTAATTGCTAAGTTTTTCTCTCTCGGGCACGTGGCTACACTTCTAGATGAGATCTTAGCATTCAAATCAGAGTCGAATAAACCACTACCCGAAATTTGGGAATGCTATGGAACAATAGTTAAGGAATGTAGCAGCAACGATATGATGGAAATCATGTTGCAACAAACCTTTTATCGTGGGATTAACACAACCAATCAATGTGTAGTGAATCAACTAGCCACTGGGAACATTATGACTGGCCTTATGCGGAGGCGTGTGACATTCTAGATGATATGGTGAAGACATCATCGGCTTGGCAATCCCGTGCCAATGTCCCACAAGGTGATCCAAATATGATCCACCTCCGCAGATAATTGCAAGACCATGGGCAAGACATTGACGAATTGACCACTACCATGACTCAACTAGAAAAGGCTCAACTAAATCAAGTGCAAACCCCTAAGAAAGTTCATGCTATGGAGAGAGTGAATTTTATGGTGAACAAGAAGAGGACTAACGGTCCACAAATTAAAACCCGAGTAGAGAACTATATGCAAGGTGGTGGAGGTTTTGTTCAAGATGCTTTTTATAATGAGCAAGAGGAGGAAGTGCAATATGTCAATAGTTTTCATAGGCAAAGAAACAACTTCAAGGCCCAAACCAACAGCAATAGCGACAACAAAACAATCATGGCAATTGGAGTTCTAACAATCAAGGGAATTGGCAAAACAACAACAATCAAGGAAACTGTAGTGGAAACAACCACGGAAATTGGGGAGGCAACAACCAATGTAATTGGGGTAACAATCAAGGCCGTCGGGGAGTCGGGTTTAAAAAGTCCCCCAATGTATCAACAACTGAGCAACCCACCAAAAGAATGCCCATTAGTATGCCCCATATGCTTCACACAACACATCAATCCGCAATCTAGAATTTCAATGGGGTAAATCTCTCAATCTCTAAATTCTTGTCCTAAGGATGCACTAACAAGCGACACGATGGTAAACCAAAAGGGTGGTAATAATATGTAGCATGCTATGGCTGTTATCACAAGAAGTGGAAGAGGCGGGAATGCACCCACCTCAAATGGAAGGCGACTTGCTGATGATGATAATGTAATGCAAGAAGAATTGATACCGAACAATGTTGCTCAACCAAATGAGGAAGTTCGATTTGATATATATGATAGTGCGGAAGAGACTCAAGAGGTGGTGAACCCATCTATGGAACACATCATTGACATACCAGAGCTATTATTGCAAAAGTCAAGGGCACCACTGCCTAATCCTCCAGCTCCATACCATCAAAGACTTGCCAACTAAAATGGTAAGAATCAATTCAACAAGTGTATTAAAATGATATATAGTCTTTCAATCAATGTGTCATTGGTAGAAGGTTTGGAACAAATGCAGGGTTATGCAAAGTTTATGAAAGATCTTGTGACAAAGAAGCGGTCGATGAATTTTGTGACTATCAAAGTCACTCATCAAGTTAGAGCGATTGTTCATTCAATGGCTCCTAAGTTGGAGGATCCCGATGCTTTCACGATTCCTTGTACAATTAGAAGTACCGAGTTTGGTAAAGCTCTTTGTCATCTTGGGGAAAGTACAAATTTGATTCCCTATTCAGTTTTCAAGACTTTGTGGATTGGACAACCATTACCCACTTCTATGTGTTTGCAAATGGCCGACCGTAGCATGAAAAGGCCGTTGATAAATTCATTCTTCTGGAAGACTTTGTCATTCAAGATTGTGAAGGTGCTTATGAAGTGACAATTATTCTTGGAAGACCTTTGCTTTCTACGGGTAAGGCTCTTTGTGTTTTTGAAGTCGGAAAACTCACTTTCCGGGTTGGTGATGAAAAAGTGGTATTCCATGTGTGTATGTCCATGCAGCAACCAAATAGCAATGAGGTGTGTTCTCTTATAGATTTGGTGACTGATGTTGTTGTTGATGATACAAGTGATACTATCAATGTTGGTGATATGTTGGAGGACGTGTTTCTCAACTTTGATGATGACGAGATGGATAGTTTCATGGAATGTGTGAACTCTTTAAAGGGAATAGTGTCGTACAACTATGCACCCCGGAAATTGTCTTTGGATCTTGAAAATAGGAAGACTCTTCCTACAAAGCCTTCTATTGAAGAGCCACCTACCTTGGAGTTGAAGCCATTTCCTCCACACCTTTGTTATGAATTTCTTGGCCCCTGTTCTACTTTACCGGTTATTCTTTGCTCTTGTTTGACTAAGGTGCAGGTAGATTCCACATTGACAGTGTTACAAAATAGGAAGAAGTCCATTGGGTGGACTTTGGCGGATATTTTGGGTATAAGCCCCACCTTTTGCATGCATAAGATCAAGTTGGAGGATGGCACTAAACCATCCATTGTACATCAAAGAAGACTCAATGAGCCTATGCAAGCAGTTGTCAAGAAGGAGATTGTAAAGTGGCTGGATGCACCGGGGTTTTCTACCCTATCTCCGATAGTTCATGGACCTCTCCGGTTCGATGTGTCCCAACGAAGGGGGCATGATGATGGTCACCAATGATAAGAATGAATTGATTCCTACACGAACGATGACCGGATGAAAGGTGTGCATGTATAATCGCAAGCTCAAAAACTTAACAAGGGAGGACAACTTTCCACTTCCTTTCTTAGATCAAATGCTCGAAAGATTGGTTGGTCGTGCTTTATACTACCTTCTTGATGGGTACTCGGGCTACAACCAAATTTTCATTTCTCTGGAAGATCAAAAGAAAATAACATTTACATGTCCCTGTGGTACTTTTTCTTTCATGAGTATGCCATTAGGTTTGTGCAATGCACCGGTGACGTTTCAACGGTGTATGATGGATATTTTCAGGGACATGGTGGAGGACTACCTTGAAGTTTTCATGGATGAGTTCTCGGTGGTTGGGGATTCTTTTGATGATTGTCTTGCAAATTTTGACAAAGTGTTCACTAGATGTGACGAAACCTACTTGGTACTCATAATTGTCTTCCTCATGGTTGAGTAACGTATTGTCCTTGGCCATAAAATCACAAGGAATGGAATTAAATATGACAAGGCAAAGATTCAGGTGATTTCTAATCTTCCACCCCCAATTTCGGTGAAGGGTGTGCGAAGTTTCCTAGTCCATGCGGAGTTTTACCGGGGCTTTATCAATGATTTCTCTAAAGTGATGAACCCATTGTGCAAGCTTCTTGATAAAGATACCAATTCAATTTCAATGATGATTACATAAGAGCTTTTGAATTGTTAAAGCTTAAGTTTACAACCACTCCCATCATCACCGCTCCAAATTGGAATGTGCCTTTTGCACTCATGTGTGATGCAAGTAACATAGCGGTGAGGGATGAATTATGGCAACGTATCAACAAGATTGTTCATTTGGTATACTATGCTAGTAAGACCATGAATAGTGCCCAAGTCAACTTATTGTATATGAAATTGAGAAGTTTCGCCCGTACATGATGGGTTCCAAAGTTATTGTCCACACGGACCATGCGGCGCTTCATTATCTTATTAGCAAAAATGACTCCAAAGCTCGGTTGATGAGATGGGTACTCTTGTGGCAAGAATTTGATGTTGACATCCAAGATAGAAAAGGTAGTGATAACGAAGTGGCGGGCCACTTGTCTCGTTTGGAGGAGGAGGGGTGGGCACATGATTGACTTGAAATAAATGGCTCCTTCCCTGAACAACAACTTTTGGAAATTGCAATGAAAGATGTGCCATGGTTAGCCGACTTGGAAAATTTTCTTGTGCGTGGAATAATTTTAGATGAGTTCTCTTCAAGCCAACAGAAGAAACTCAAAATGGATTGTCAAGATTATTATTAAGATGAACCATACATTTTTCGGATTTGTACGGACGAGATAATTAGGAGGTGTGTACCAGAAGACGAACAAGTTGATATTCTTGGGGCTTGGCACTCTTCGCCATATGGTGGTCATCATTGCGGAGCAAGAACAGCGGCCAAAGTGCTTAGTTGTGGTTTCTATTGGGCTGCTCTTTACAAGGATGCTAGTCAGTTGGTGAAAAGAGGTGATGAATGTTAACGGGCCGATGGAATCTCAAGGATAAATGAAATGTTGTACATCCACAACTTGAAGCTACCTTCCACATAGGTATAATTCACATCCACAACTTGAAGCTCTATTATAATACTTGCACCTATGGCGCATACACAATCTGGTTGGAGCTTCATACTGACCTCTTATGAGGCTGGTATTCTTCTAACTAGCTTTATCATAGCGCCGTTATAGAATATGGTTGTTGTACTATCTCTCTTGTACCTATGATACAAAGAGTGACTCTGCAATTTTCTCAACCACGATTTCTATAATTAGTTTCCTCTTCCTTCTGATCAACCTTTCTCTAGGCTTAAGCTATCTTCCGATCTACGGCTCATGGTATTAGTTATTACTTTAGCCTTTCATGGGCGCTATGGAATATCCAAGATACAATCTTCTAAAAATTCAATCCTTTGTCTGTGACCTGTACTCAATTCTTTCTTTTACCTTATTCCGGAGTCTTCTACGGCTGTATAATTGTCAACATATATGCTGCATGGATAATACTCCGACATCTTAAGTGCGTTCATAACGTAACTAACTCTGGATCATTGATCAAATAATTCCTTTCATTCCTTCTCATCTTTCTTTAAATGTAAGCTATTACTTTTCCTGATCTTTCTGCCCCCTTGTTGCGTGCATATTTAACTTATCTTAGTTCCCACGCATGCCGGAATTTTCATGCTACTCATATGATCTCGAATATTACTTTTGATTTTATTTTCCGTTCATAAGCCACGGTAGGTGCCACATTTTTATGGAGTGCATACAATGTTGTAGTGAGACTGTTTTTACATGACCATTTCTCCTTCAAGTTACTATGTTTACAGGTCTTTCATTGTAGTACTTAGGGAGGACCCTTTGACTCTTGTAAAGCTGCGAGCTTATTACATCATATACTCGACGGAATTTTTGATGTCCTACCTCACCTATAATTATCCGTAGTTACTTACCTCCACACCCTTGTGCTTGTAGGGTTGCAACTGATATTTTGACTGTCTTCCCAGTGGTACTCTCTTTTGTTTCCGTAACACTCATAAAGTACCTTTAATTACCCCAACTCCTATTTCAATTTTTTTCCAACAATTGCAATCTCGTATCTGCAAGAGTAAATTCCTTATGTTGGGGTTCAATACATTTATCTTGCACGATATGTTGATTTATTTGTATCCTCTTGTCTAGCCATAACTAGACTCTTCCTGATTCAACTACTAGCTACTCGTTGGTGCATTTTCATATCAATATTTCTTGTAATCTTTCTTGGGTTATTTCCGTTGTTTTAACTTATGTCTCGCACTGGCTCCTTATTTATCAATAACATCCCGGGCCGGAACCCTTACTTCCTCTCCTTGATATTGTGCTTGCATAATGTTCTGGAATCATAGCATATCTGTAGGATTTGAATAAGTGCAATCTCATCCCCTTTTCATTTTTATCGCATTCTTCCTTTACCCACAGTTACTGGAACCCCTTAATTCCGACTTAATACCACATCATTCCATATTCCCCCCTTTAGGGGAGTACTAAGATTTAGTGCTACGATAATCTATGTATAGATGTTTTACCTCTTCATCTTTGGCGTCTTTTCACATCATCGATGACCCTTACTTGCCTTGCGAAAATCCTTCTATACCAAGGATAACAAAATTCCTTACTCACGAGGGTGACACTTAGTGTAACTGGCACACATAGTCCCTTAAGCTTAACTTTTCTCACATTGCTTACTTTAGGGAATCGTATTCCTGGATGACCTTTAAAGGTTATTCTTCTGTCGTCCATTCTTATCGTCGAAACGCAATCTCTAAAATTCTCATGATGCCGACTGTTATCAAATCACTCAGTCCCATATTCATGTTTAGTTTACCTTGTTCACCAGCACATACTGATTTGTATTACTCTGGGGTCTAAGTTTTCCTTCTAGTAATAACGCTATAGTCAGGAACTTATTTCTCTGCCCGAATTGTAATACTGATAATCTTCATTAATTGGGTATCTTGTACCCTCCTTTACCTTGCTTCCTTTACTTGCTGAAACTTGTGTCTACCTTCTGATTCTCTTATTCCTTTTTACCCTACAAGTTGATTGATATTCTTGCCTTAGGGATCCTTATGAAGAAGCTTACACGTCTTAGTACACAAATGTTCTGCTGAAGACCTCACATTTATTCATCATAAGCATGATGCAAAATCGAGTTCCTGTAACTCAACTCTTCCACAACCACGTGCAATCTCATACCAACTTCCTTTTGAATGTAGATATCGTCTTATTACTAATAAAATAGAATTCAGGAGTTTAAATTCTTACAACTGAGCTCTACCACACGATCTAGAGTATGAAGAAAGAGTGACAGTCCTAAATGCCTTGTAGCCTCATGCTTATAAGTGTGGTGCACAACATACCCACAAACAAGACTCTAGTAGGCACAGCTTGTAGAATCCCTAGGACAGAACTGCTCTGATACCACTTTTGTCACGACCCAAACCGATGGGCCGCAACGAGCACCCGGTACCTTACTCAACCGCATACCAATATAATGTATCTCTCGTATCATACTATCATAGGTAAATGAGCGAGAGAGGCTGTCGTGAGATAAGTAGAATAAAGAATGACGAAATACTCGACATTGGACGACCCAACATGTAATACAAACTTATACATATGACATACGGGCCTATAAGACCAAAATGATCACTCGTGCACTGAACATAAGCCGACAAGGACATACAATCTTTCATGTACATGATATATGTCTACAAGCCTCTAAGAGTAGATAAATACCATAAAGGCCAGGACAGGGCCCCGCCATACTAATCAATACATGTCCAAATCATACTGACCAAATAAGCAACTCCGGAGCAAATGGAGAACACCTACATCTTCCGTTGAGCTGATAGCCTACTTGGAGGACTCTCAACCTGTCTATCAGGAAATGCGGGCATCAAGCACAGTGTCCCTAGTCAAATGGGACGTCAGTACAAATAATGTACCGAGTATGTAAGGAATGAAAATCAGTAAATAAAAGACATGAGAGAAACATGGAGAAAAAGACTCAACATGTAAG
>AWOL01S0017137.1:17284-33089 GCA_000715115.1 Nicotiana otophora
CAAATGGGACGTCAGTACAAATAATGTACCGAGTATGTAAGGAATGAAAATCAGTAAATAAAAGACATGAGAGAAACATGGAGAAAAAGACTCAATATGTAAGATCGAATAGCTCGATAAATCATTTCATATTTGTAATGTCATGCATATGCGTATAAATGTCATACCATGCATAGGTATATGTGTACATGACATCATCAAGCCTCTAAGGGCATCCCATTATATCATCTCGGCCACTGTGGGCAAAATCATCAACATATACCAGCTGATCAGGTGGTGGTGCGTATATAATGTCGTAACCTTTTTCCATATCCCATATAAATATAATATACGCGTATATAATGCCATCTAGTCATGGGTCAATGTACATGTATAAATGAATGAAATTCATAATAAATACGTTAATAAGATTTCTCGGAATGTCATAGGATCAATATGCCTTATGTATAAACATTATAAAAATGTATTTTTCTGAGACCCATGAACATAATATATAATAATAATTCACATGGGGTATCAAGAACATAAGAACCCCTAGCATTTCTATGAATAGAGTCATTTATGAAAGTTGCGCATTTTCTCATTTCGTTTGTATCATATGGATTATGCCAAAAGGAAACTCATTTTATCTCAAAATGTCAAACTTCGACGAAACTCATTTTCTTCCAGTCGTTTACCCTCTGACCTTCACGGTTTTACTTATCACTTGTTATAAATAGAATAATACTTATAACCTCAAAATAATCTTGTCCTTGAACTGATGCCAATTATCTTACGACAAATCCAACGTACAATGCTACGGGGTGTAACGCCGACGCAATACTGTGAGGCATAACAACAACTAGGTACCTCTTATAAGCCAATTACCCATTAGCTTCACCTTCAATAGTTTCCACCGGAATGATAGGCAAAGGAATTCCAACAACCTTCTGGAACCTAGATACATGATGCATCAGGTGCATGAAGGACAACAATGGGAAAACATCATACTCATAGTTTGGCCTATTTCGTTCAATATTCCATAAGGCCTAATGTGACTACATAAACTTTACCTTCATTAACAATGCACCCAATATATTCATAAAGATAATCTTGAGAATAACCCGTTGACTTTCTTATACTCTAAATTCCTACGCCGAACACCCAAACTAAACCTTTGGCGACCTCCAACAATTACTCTAAGATGTGCCAGCATGAATATGATCATAAAATTTCCTATCCAATATATTTGATCATGGGATGATGCTTTTTCTTTGACATGCTTGAATCTTCAACACCCATAGGTTACTATAAATAGGAACAACGAGGTCCGAGATTTGGCAGGATCTTTTCAAGAATCTGTCAATGTGCTGAGTAGGGAATTTCAGGAGTTTATATCCTAAGAGACATGAAGGTTACTACCAATAGTGCTGGCATGGTTTATCATTATGATGACATCGTTGATTCAAAAAATAAGTCATAGAGTTGCCTCGTAGGCATTGATAATGTAGGGACCATGTTCATGATTTTGGGATTTAAAAGAAATGAGTCATTTTAGAGGTGTGACATATGGGAGGCATGGGCGGGAAGATAAACACATTAGTGTCAGTTATTCTTGGAAGACTAAGAGTCATGAAAAGTACATCAACAATTATTTCATTCCATATATGCCTTGTTCGGCAATATTAGGCCTCAAAGAGAAATAGCCAAGTACGTGATACCAGTCGCCTCTTGGAATGTAGGGAAAATCAGTTTATCTTGAAATGCGAATATTCCGGCACCCTGAATGTGATATGGGTTTCAAAATAAATATAGTCTCATTACGCTATTAACAGTATTTGACACAAGAAATCTATGCCACAAGCCCACGAGGTTGAAAAAGAGGTTGAACACTTGTGAGATTATTATCATTCTGACAGCATAACCCTTCATGATAATTGATAATATACAAGAGGACTATAGATACGACAAACTTGTCTTTCAAATCAATATACTGATCATATGTGCCATAATCTGAAACATCCACCTGAAGTGGGGAGGGATAAGTCGCGGTAAGGCTGCTTAACTTTCAACCACACACTAGTGAAACCATGTAGCTAGGACATCTTAATGTTTGGATGAAATCATGTATTGGTTAGAGAGAATGAACACTTTGTTATTAGCTAGACATGTTTTTTCCATAATAGCTCTCAAGCTGCAATACCAGGCCACTTCATGGGCAACTGCAATACTAGGAACAAAGTGAGTTACTCACTGAGGCATGATCTATGTTGACATGAAAGTCATACCGAGATGGGCAAACAAAAAGATCTTCCTATGACGAATTTGTGAAAATCGCAAATTTCCCAGAAACGTTTATACGGACAAGTGACCCCTTTCAATTGATATTTACACATATGATACGTGTTGATATATGCTCTCATGTTACAAGACAGTGAAAAGGATTAATGATAATATTCAAAAAGGAGTGAAGTGATTGTTCAAGCCATAGGATCCATATAAACCAGAAAGAAAATAAGTGGCTCAAGAAGGATCTCAATACTAGGCTTCCATACATTTGATTTGATACCACATAGGAAAACGTTATGACGGTGCATGCATAAGCAAAAGTGAGCAGATATTATCCATTTGAATCAAAAGGTTCTTGTAAGAAATTCATTAGGTATAGTCCTTTTGTTTAGAATATAACGAAGCAATGGGAAGTATTAACCCAGGGTTATAACTCATTACAAGGAAATTATTATTGAACTCAATTCCTCACGAGGTTGTAAATAAGAGAATTTGTGATAGAGTGGCTTCATGAATAATGCGTCTCGTTAAGAAAGTAAGTGCATGCAATGTTTTGTGATTCAACGTCTTGTTAAAACCGTGTTTATGAAGGATCTTCAATATGCATGTACATATACAACAAGTAAAAATTATGCGTGTTCATAATGACGTACTAAGGAGCGACTTACTTGAAGACTTTAGATTGACGGGGTAATGCCTTAACGGATGCCCCTCGACTCCACATTCGTAACATACATTGGTACCATAGTGACATATCCCTGAATGACATCTCCTTTACATCACGTAACAGGGATGAGGTCCACTAAACTAACTCGCCCCACGGACCTGATATTTACCCTTTTTGCATACGTCATAAACATTCCCCCTATCCTTCCTCCAGGACCACGTGATGGTATTAACAATCTCTGCAACAGCTCATTGTATGTACATTTGGAATTGCCCAAATCTACCACCCCTAACATGCTTCTGAGCATACTCACAACATGACGCGAAATGTTCTCGCCCATAATTCGTGCATATTGGGATGGGTGTATCCAACATAAGGGCATTTGTTCTTCTTGTGCCACCTCTTTCCACAACCATAACATATTTCAAGAATCATCCAACATAAACCCGAGTGGCTCTTCTTTCATATCAAATATTCCGGCTTATTGATGCCAATAATCCTCTTTCATATCTTAGGTGCTCTCACCACATAATCTGGTGGCGCAGTGACATTAATAAGAACAAGGATACTTCCCCTAATAATTGGTACTTTCATTTCCTCTTCGTTTCCTCAAACCAGTGGGTTACTCATATGGAAAATGTGACATGACAAGGTATTTAGCTTCTTATTTTGAGCTTTAGCACATGATCTGGAATGCCAAAGAAGGGTGAAATTCCTATATGTCCAAGTAGCCTCCTCATTATAGATGTGGTCGACAACACACCGATAAGAAGGACTCTACTAGACACGGCTCCGAGATATCCTAGGACATTTTAAAAACATAGGCTCTGATACCAAGTTTGTCACGCCCCAAACTCGAGGAGCGTGACCGGCGCTCTACCGAGTGAACCCGGCCGAGCAAGCCTGTTAGGTTTACTTCTACCAAAACTCATCCATGAATAATGAGCGAATGCACTCCATTAATCAAGCACTAAAAAGATTTCATTAACAACTCCCATTTTATTTCCATTAGCAGCTTCATTCATAATTTTCAAATTATTACAAGTTTATAGATATAATGCAAAACATGTTTGCCAAATACCAACATTTCTAGTTCAATTCCCCATATCAAACACCACCCACAACCTGTCTACGGAGCCTCTAACTACTATAGAAGAGTAGTATGGAAGTGCCGACAACAAGGCCGCGACTATATCTTAAAGGACAATGTACAACTTAAATGACATCAGGCCCAGAATAGAGTAGGGCTCACCAAAACCTACTGAATAGAGAGTGACTGCTAACGAGGACCAAAGTTGCCTGCTGATGAACCAACTGCATCCATTAAAGATGTAGCGCCCCCGGCAAAACGGACGTTACTACATATGGAATAGTCTAGTATGTAAAGCTAATTGTCCTCTTTCGAAATAGAATGCCAACATAAAAGGGAAAACCATGGAAATAACAATCAACAATCAATGATATCCAATTTCCAAGGTAAAACATATTAATTTCCAAAATATGAAGATAATATTATTTTTGGTTGGGAGATCTTTAGCACCGGTATACCACTGTTCACAATATCACCGTTCATAATACTAATGTTCATATTACCAATATTCATAATACCAATACCACCCTACTTTTAGCACGGAGTCCGATCATGACCCGATTGGCTAGGCCATCTCATTAGAGACATCAACCACCATCACTATCAATACCAATACCGCCGTACTTTTAGCACGGAATCCGATCATGACCCAATCGGCTAGGCCATCTCATTAGAGACATCAACCACAATCACAATTTCAATTACAATTTCCAGCACAATCACCACCATGTGTGAAATCACAATTTCATATTCCACACCTTCATTTCTATCCTTTCATGGATCGTCATCATAAAGATCAACATATATAATATTCCGGAAATCACAACTTTAAGTTCATTAAAAATAAAGAATTTAAGAACAAGAGATTCATTACAAGAAATGGAGTAAAATGATTAACAATCGAAGCACGAGTTAAAATCATAAACAAGTAACACACCATTTATTCATGAATTACTTTTCCCCAAAAGGGCATAACACAATTTCCACTCACGAATATGTAAGAACACAAAACATATTGAAAATACTCATAAATAGCATTAGTTAAAACAGCCATATTTGGGCATGACTTGAGTACATAAGCTTTTAGGCAAATCTATCTTCGAAGTCAATTCAGAATAGTTGAATCAAGGCTCATTTCATAACCTTTCTCTCATCATTTCATTTCATTGGCACAATTGGCCACAAATATAACTTTCATTCTTGGCATAGTGGCCACACTTTATATCTTCAAATAACTTCTTTCACTTTCATGCATCTTTATAGATTATCAATAACAAGGCATTCACAATCAAGACTTCAGGTACACATATGAGTAATTAAGAGTCTTAACCATATCGAGGTTTTCTCAGACAAGTTGGCATCATAACGTTCATTTGAAACTAGACTCAAAGCCATAACATTTTAATGCACATATCATTCTTTAACACATTCCCGAAGGATAACATAATGTCATAGGAACATTTAGAACACGTATTGAATACATAATTCTCGTCAATTTGCATATTCGGGACAATCAAATTTAATGGGAACATCTCGGAACATATAATAAGGAACTTGAAACAACCATAGTTGAAACTTACTGGAACGTCATGGAATTCAATTCTAAAAGAGTAGTTTAGCCAACATACCTCACTTTGATCTTTCCTTAAATTACCACAACGTTCCGGAAATTCTAGCAATCCCAATCTATTTTGAGACATAAAAAAATTGAACACAAATTAGGAAGATATTCATTGTTTCAGCTCATTTGAGCATTTTATCAAACATTAGGTGTGAAAATTTGGCTACAAGGTTCTTCTACAATATTTCCTTCACTCCTCAACCCAATCGTAACTTATTTTCGCTCAACAATCTTCCCACAAACCTTATTGATACAAGCATGTATAATTAGTACTCTTACACCTAAGAATCATACTCCCAATCACCTATCTTTTACCCCAAACTCGAAATTGAAGACTAAGGGTTTACATCTTACCTCTTGAGTGAAGATCTAGTGAGATTTCCATGTTGGATTTCAAGACTGGAACAAGATCTTGATGAACAAAGCACTTCATCTACTTCCTCTCTCTAGAACACTTTCACTTCTCTCTAAAATATCAGGTTGTAACACAAGAAATGACTTAACCCCTCTATCTACCCGGCATTGGGGTTATTTAATGGGATCCTACGTGCGCGGCCATGCACCAGGACAAGTTGCCGCGCATCTGGCCACGCACACAAGGCAGAAACTCCCAAATATGTGGGGCCGCACATATGGGCACACATATGAGATAGGTCCAGTAAAATGGCCATAACCTTCGGTTGAAACATCCAAATGATGAACGGTTTGATGCGTTGGAAACTGGACTCGGAGGATTTTAATTTGATAGGTATATCACCACCTAAGTCATTATATGGAGGGAGGTCTATTCATTTGAATTCGGGTCTTGTGCTAATTGAAACATCATTTCCACTTAATGTATCCAACGTGTTCCACACAAGTTCTTGCCATTCACAAAACTTCTTAGTATGTTCCAACACACCTTAAACATACATTATAAATTTAAAATTATGTGGCTTTATCCCATAGTTCTCCTTTAATACTCAAATACGTTATTCCCAAATACCGTTGGCGCACTTTAAAATCTTAAATAATTAGGAAATGTTTACGGGTCCTACATTAACTTTTTGATATAAGGGTGAAAATCCGATTCTGGAAATTTGAATAGGTCCCTTATGTCAATCGGATTTGAATAGGAAATTTGAATACGTTATTCATGACTTGTGTGAAAAATTTGAGGTCAATCGAATTCTAATTGATAGGTTTCGGCATCAAATGTAGAGGTTGGAATTTGTTAGTTTTCATTAGGCTTGAATTAGGGTATAATTTTTATTTTTAGGGTGGAGTAAGCTATGCTTCACGATCGCATGAAGGGATCCGCGATTGCTTAAGGAAACATTTTGGCAGGGGAAAATTTTTCTTCGCGATCGCGTGAGTTGGTCTGCGATCGCATAGAGGAACTGACTGGGCATCAAACCTTAAGTTCTAAAAATGAGACTCCATTTTTTACGATATGGAACTTGGGGAGAGGTGAGTTTTGGGAGAATTTCAAAGGATGATTCGGCGTATGTGTTCTTAACTCAATTTTGGTCAAATTACTCGAATTTATAGTTATTTTAGCATTTAATTGGTGTTTTAAGTTGGAAAACAATTGTGAAAACTCTTAAGGTTAAATGGAAGATTTGTGGGTCGAGTTGATGTCGGAATTTGGTAAGTTTTGTATGGTTGGACTTGTGGTTGGATGGACATTCATATTTTGTGACTTTTTCAGGTTCCAAGACATGGTCCCCACTAGCAATATTTGAATGGAATTTCGGATTTTGTTGGAAAACTTGTATTTTCATATGGAATTAATTCCTATAATTTGTGTTGACTGTATCGAATTAATTGTGACTAGATTCGAGGCGTTTGGAGGCTAATTCACGAGGCAAGGTCATATTGGAAGAAAGAATTACACTGTTTGAGGTAAGTAACACTTCTAAACTTGATTCTGAGGATATAAATTCCCAAAATTACGTGTTATGTGAGTGGTTTTGAGGTGACACACATGCTAGGTGAGGGGCATGTGGGCGTGCACCATAGAATTCATGACTTAATTGATTATGTGAAATTTTATAATCAAATAATTATGTCATTATCCACATATCCTCCATGTGTTAGAGGAATTAAGCTGAGACTCATATTAAAGCTCATGTTTAGACTACGTGCCTATATTTTTGGGACCCGCAAAGGTCGTGCTGTTGTTAATTTAATGGTTTAAAAATATAATTTATACTCAGTCATATCTATTATTTGCCAATCACATCTCAATCTCTATTTCCACTCATTGATACATCATATCATTTTGACGGGCTGATTTTCATGACATTGTGAGCCCGAGAGACTGGAGAGGTTCATGACTGAGTGAGGCCGATGGCCTGATTGTGAGTTATATTTATGGGATCGGGCTTCACGCTGCAATATGCTTCATTGATTTATGCCTGGACCTGGCTTATTATAGCGCTTGGGATGAAGGAGCCCCTCCGGAGTCTGCACCCCACATAGTGAGCGCAGTGGATATTATATTTGGGATGGAGTTCCCTTGGAATGGAGTTGACCTATATATTCACATTTGGGATTGACTATCCTGGGCATGGAGTTGCCTTATTTATTTATATTTGAGATAAAGTTCCCAGGGCATAGAGTTGCCTTATTTATTTACATTTGGGATGGAGTTCCCAAGGTATGGAGTTGCCTTCTTTCGTTTATATCTAGGCTAGATTGGCCATATACAGTACTAAGTGATTGACTGTTAGTTTATATTTATATTGAGGGATGGATCTTTCCTGGGCTAGACCTGCACGTACAGTACTGAGTGATTCAATACTCTGAGAGTGTGATTACGTGATGTTTCCATGGTAGTGTGCCATATACATCATGTACATTGGCATGTAGATATAAAGATGTCATATTCCTCGTATCAAACATAGTTGATTTATTTTACTTGTATTAAGTTATCTGTTGAACTTGAAAACATGCTTACATTTCCGTACTGTTAGGCTGAAAGTAGCGACAAGCTCAACAGGTACAGTCCAATATGCAATTCCAATATGGAAGGTGCGGCCTTATGAAGTACATGGGGTCGGTTGTACTCATACTACACTCTGCACTTCCTGTGCAGATTCAGGTACTTCCGGATACGGCGGCTGCTAGGTTTCAGAGATTATCTGTTGGAGATTATCGAGGTAGCTGCTTGGCGTCCGCAGACCTCGACTCTCTTTTCTTTCAGTTATATGTATTGTTCTATATTTCTAGATAGTGTTTTATCAGTCAGACTATGTCATACCTAGATGGTCATGTACTCAGTGACTCCGCATTTTGGGACTGTATTTGTATCTGTATTTGTTGGATTTTCTATTAAATCTAAATATTATGTTTTCAATCGTAAAAGAATTTGTGATTTATTAAGATTGTCGGCTTGCCTAGTAATGAAATAGGCTCCATCACGACAGGTGAGATTTTGGGTCATGACAAGTTGGTATTACAACCTAGGTTACATACGTATCACGAGTCATGAGCAGGTTTAGTAGAGTTTTGCGGTTCCGTACGGAGACGTCTGTACTTATCTTCGAGAGGCTGCAGAACCCTTAGGAAAAATATTTCACTTTCTTGTATTCTGGTTGTGAGACTTATTGATTCCGGGAACTAAATCTCTATTATTATATTCTCTCACAGATGGTGAGGACACGTGCTATCGGATCGGGTGAACAACCACCGGTACCACCAGTTTGGGCCACGAGAGGCCAGGGCCGTGGTAGAGGCCAGGGTCATGGTAGAGGCCGAGCTGCAACAAGCATAGAAGATAGAGCAGCACTTATAGATCTACCAGTTTCTCTAGCTTAGGAGCGGATTATGGATGTAGATGATCCGGCAGGACCCACTCAGGCACCATAAATGCTATTGTGATTCCACGCATTCAAGAGGAATTGGCTTAGATATTGAAAGTTTGCACTGGCCTTACTTAGGTGGTTTTGGCTAAGGCCGCACCTTCCACTTCTCAAGCAGGGGGATGTACTCATACCCTCGTCGCACGTACACTAGAGCAAGTAGTGTAGCGACTCCAAATACCAGGGGTACTACTAGTCTAGCTAGTTGCAACTGCTTAGGCCCATGTGAGGTTTATTATGAACAACAAGGAGCATAAGAGATTAGAGAGATTTTGGAGACTTCATCCTCCATCATTCAGTGGAACTGAGTTAGAGGATGTTCCAGATTTCTTGGATAGGTGCCAGCGAATTCTTTGTATACCGGGTATTCTGGAGACTAGTGGGGTCTCATTTACTACCTTTCAGCTGAATGGGGTAGCCTTCAGATGATGGGAGGCTTATGAAAGGAGAAGACCAATTGGTGCAGCACTGCTTTCATGGCAGGAGTTCTAAATTCTCATTTTGGAGAAGTTTGTGCCACAGACCCGCAGGGAGGAACTGCGCAGGAAGTTTGAACAGCTCCGTCAGGAGGAAATGTAGGTTACCAAGTATGAGATGAGGTTTTCAGAGTTGGCTCACCATGCAGTCTGGTTGGTTCCCACTTAGAGGCAAAAGATTAGGAGGTTCATTAATGGCTTCAACCAGTAGTTTCATTTTGGCATGACTCTAGGGAATATAGTAGGTGCTAAGTTCAACGAGGTGGTCGACAGTGCTTGACATCTAGAAATAGTCCGTACTCTGAGGAGAGGGAGGCCAAGAGGTCTCATAGTCCGGGTAAATCTAGCAGTGTTCCGTTTGGGGGACAGTCCTATCACATTAGGGTTCGAACTTATAGACCCAATAAGATCGCTCGTTCGGCTCATCGTGGTGCATAAGCTAGCTGTGGTTTATATAGTACTCGACCGAGTCAGTCATCTCTTAGTGCACTTCCCGCTCAAAGTTCATCTCGTGCACCATCAGTGCAGGGTCCATCTATACCAGATTCTTCTGGTAGTTATTTTGGTTCATGAGGTCCACCTTAGTACTTACCGCCATTGTCAGAGAATGGTTATTTTGAGTTTGTAGATTCGGATCATATGAAGGGACATTGTCCCCACCTTTCGTGAGGTCCAGTTAAGCAAAGGAGTTAGGTTGCGGCTCCCGCACCAGTTTTTCCACAACCCGTCCAGTAAGCATGGGGTGGGGCACATGCAGCTAGAGGTCCCCCAAGAGGACGAGGCAGATCAGGTGGTGGTCATGCTAGATTCTATGCTATTACTGCCAGACCACATGCAGTTGCCTCAGATATGGTAATCACATGTATTGTCTCAGTATGCCACCAAGATGCTTCTCTATTATTTGACCCTAGTTCCACATATTTCAATGTCTCACTATATTTTGCTCGTTGTTTGGAATCGCCCCGTGAGTCCTTAGTCTTACCTGTTCATATATCTATGCCGGTGGGCGATACTATTATTGTAGACCGTGTGTATCAGCCGTGTGTGGTAACCATTAGGGGATTGGAGCCCAGAGTTGATCTTTTATTGCTCAGTATGGTCGATTTTGATATGATCTTGTGTATGGATTGGTTCTCTCCATGTTATGCTATTCTAGATTGTCACGCTAAGACTATGACGTTGGCAATGCTAGGTTTGTCAAGGATTGATTGGAGAGGTTCTCCAGATTTTGTCACAAGTAGGGTAATTTCTTATTTAAAGGCCCAACGAATAGTTGGGAAGGGTTGTTTATCATATTTGGCCTTTGTGAGAGATGTTGATACAAACGCTCATACTATTCATTCTATTCCGATAGTGGGAGATTTTCTGGATGTGTTTCCTGTAGATCTTTTGAGCATGCCACCCAACAGGGATATTGATTTCGGTATTGACTTGATGCCAGGCACTCAGCCCAATTCTATTGCTCCATATCGTATCACACTAGCAGAGTGTTACACCCTATATTGTCGTACGTAAAAATGCATCGTAAGCAAACTAATGTAGGACCAAAAATGAGATAATATTTAAAAGTATATAAAGTAAGTTAATCAAGTTACCTCTGAGGTTACAAATATTGAAGATCATGAACAACAAGTACAAAGAGGGTTGGACGGTTCAGAAGCTAAAGCAATTGAAGAAAACAATGTTTCGTTGAAAGTCGACAAGTTGGGAATGTTATAACATGTACCTTTGGGGCGAGACTAGGGTGCTTAACATGATAAGGAGATTATGTTATGATTTATATTAGTCGTATGACATTCGTGTGTTATGTTTTTAAGTCAAGCGAGTTGTGGAACAAAAGTCGATGAAAGTCATCACAAGTTACATTCATAAGTTTTACTGAAACTTTGGGTCAAATGTAACTGAAATTTTCTCCAAATATACTTAGAGTTATGGGTTGTTCCACCTATCAAATTAAATATATATGAGTCTATTTTCTAACTCATTAAACCGTTTGTCCATACAACATCAGAGTAGAGAGATATGGGCATTGTTGCGATACTGCGCAAGCTGCTAGGTGACAAGTAGGTGTGTCACCTACTTACTTAAATGAGAGCCCAAACATGGGCCATTTCGGGTGGTCCAAAGAGGAACTTTAAAGGCCTATTTTCTTCATATATTAGACTTAAAATAGAGTATAATAACCAGACATAAGCTCTGCAAAACTCCTCCCAAATATTTCCCACAAACCCTAATTGATTTTCTCTCCCTTTCAAGTTCTAATTGGAGGTAAAGCCTAGAGTTTGAAGAACCAAGATAGCAGCTGCGTTATCCAACAAATAAGGTGAGTTTACTGCTCTCTTTCATCCATTGTTTCTGCTTTAAATTCATGGTAAGTCGTTCTATACTTGTAAGAACTTACGGGATGGTGATCGGAAGCCGTGAGTTCGAGTGATTCACTTGTAGCGGACTGATTTGTGGACTGTTTTGTGTTGCTGTTTGGGTACGTGTTTTACTACTGTTTTGTGGAGTTTTGGAGGATTTAGGGGGTGTAGAAACACCATATAAATGTAGGGTGGTGGGCTGGTCATCTGTCGTAATATTTCCGGGTCGTTTGACACTACTACGGTGGTCGTTTTTTGTATGAAGAGATTGGAGTGTGTTGGGCTGTTTGGTAGTATTTGATGGAGTATATAGGGGTGGAAAATAATGTATATATGTTTTTATTGTTGTGTTTTTGTATGTTTGGTGTTATCTTGAATTTGGAGGAAGTAAGGATTATAGGGGAGATGCTGCCCGTTTTAATACAAAATAAGCTTGTGATAAAGAGGTGAGTTCAACTTGGTGATTGGAAATATTGTGATAAGGTATGTTAAGGCTAATCCCTTCCTTCATTTCGGCATGATATCGTAATTACATGTGTTTGTTAACAAGGCATAAAGAGAAGCTCATACTCCCGAATTTATATACACTATCCTAGTCTCATAAGTTACAATATTCTCCCTTATCGGGACTTCATATTCAGTTTAGTTTTGTCTTTATTCAGTCAAGAGAGCAGAGGGTCAATATATATATATATACAGTATTACACTATTTTCACCACCATCGAGCTATAATCGGTGGGCAGGTCCCTATTGGAAAACCTCAGATCATATGGTAAGTTATATATACCGAGCCTACTGTGGCCGAGCGCCTATGCGCGAGCCCATGATGGCCGAGATACAGAGCCTAGTATGGCCGAGCGCCTATGAGCGAGCCTACTACGGCCGAGTAGTTACATGTACCGAGCCTTATAGGGCCGGAAATTTATTTTACTTACTATATTGAAGGAGTTGAGTCAGTATTAGTAGGTAAGTATATCTTCAGATCATCTTTGACCCCCAGTTACTTCCAGTTATTATATTATCAATTCCGTTTCAGTTTTCAGTTATGTTATTGCCTTACATATTCGGTACATTATTTCTTACTGACGTCCCTTTTCTGGGGACGCTGCATTTCATGCATGCAGGTTCAGATAGACAGATGGGTAGACCTCCTCAGTAGGTGTTTCTAGAGTTTAGCCTGATCGGTAAGCTCCACATCCTTCAGAGTTATCGGGTCTTGGTTTTTGTGTACATCTTCTATATGTATTTATATATATTATGGGTAGGTCGGGGCCCTGTTCCGATCACAATATATCTATCAGTAGAGGCTTGTAGACATATCATGTTGGTTAGTGCAGTATGTTGGGTTTGTAGGCCTAGTATGTATAATTTGGTGGTTTGTCAGCTGTAGTAGCTGTGAAGGCCTTGCCGGCCTAGCTTTATATTGATGTTTAGTTAGCGCTACTTTCCATTCAGTTTTATATTTTGCTTCGCAAATTGTCTTGCAAGGTGGCCCCATGGCCAAAGTATGACATTATATGTTCAGAGTCCCTTAGTCGCAATTTGGTACGCCAGGTTAGGTGAGGCACCGGGTGCTGGACTCGCTCCTAGGTTCAGGGCGTGACAAACTTGCTATCAGAGCAGTTCTATCCTAGGGAGTCCACAAGACGTGTCTAGTAGGGTCTTGATTATAGATATGTTGTGCACCACATTATAAAAGCAGGGAACTACAGGGCATTTAGGAGTTGGTTACCCTTCTTTGAAATCTAAATCGTGCTATAGAACCGAGTTATAGGAAATTTGAATTAAACTTATATGTTGTTGTTGCCATGCATAGATGACGGTGACTAGGAAGACTACGACTAGCCAGAGGAGAGATGCAGCAGCAGGTGAGGGGACCAGTAGGGTACTCCCAGTAGATGGGGCCCATTCGAAGGCCCAAGGCGAGAACTCTACTCAGCCATTACCGGCTCCTCCACCAACTGCAGAGATTCCTAGGGATACAGCACATCCAGTTCCCCCTCCACTTCCATCAAATCAGGACTTGAGAAGTGCGGTGCATTTGTAACAGAATTGGTAGCTACCCAGCAACAGGCTAGGGCATCAGCTAGTGCAGGAACATTTGTGGGGTCTGGGAGTTCATGGGTCCGAGAGTTTATTGCTTTGAGTCCCCTAGAGTTCACGGGGACAGATCAGAGGGAGGACCCGCAGGATTTCATAGATTAGCTTCATAGGATCATTCGTGTTATGCATGCCACGGAGAAAGAGGCAGTTGAGCTAGCATCTTTTCGACTCCGAGATATAGCCATCCTTTGGTACGAGGGATTGGAGAGGTCCAGGGGACGTGATGCACCTCTAGCTATATGGGAGAATTTTTCAGATGCCTTTCTTTACCAGTACTTACCGCGGGAGATCCGACAGGCTTGAGTCGATCAGTTTCTAGCCCTCAAGCATGGCAATATGAGTGTTCGAGAGTATAGACTCTGTTTTGACTCATTGGCCAGATATGCACCATCCATAGTTGCTACTATGCGGGACAGGATTCACAGGTTTATAGCAGGGTTAGCCGCAGAGTTAACCGAGGCATGTGCCACCGTTGCATTGCAGGATAGTATGGATATCTCCCGGATTCAGGCATTCTCCCAGAATATAGTAAGGGGTAGGCATCGGCAGCAGGGTACAGAGAGGGCTGAGCAACGGCAACGTTAGAGGATGAGATTTCCCAGGTCTCANATAGTTGCTACTATGCGGGACAGGATTCACAGGTTTATAGCAGGGTTAGCCCCAGAGTTAACCGAGGCATGTGCCACCGCTGCATTGCAGGATAGCATGGATATCTCCCGGATTCAGGCATTCGCCCAGAATATAGAAAGGGGTAGGCGTCGGCAGCAGGGTACAGAGAGGGCTGAGCAAGTGCAACGTAAGAGGATGAGATTTCCCAGGTCTCAGGAGCAATCTCAGGGTAGTTATAGGACCCAGTACTTCGGACGGACACCTAGGCCTCCGCCACCTCAGTTACAGGGTTATAGGTATGACCGCTATACTCAGTCAGGACTAGGTGAGAGCTCACGGGCGTCGGGTTTGCAGCGCAGGTTCTGATGCTTATTATACATGTGGGCGTCCGGGGCATATGATGCGAGATTGCCCAAATAGAGATTCTGGGGGAATGGCACAACCAGCGAGTTCAGCAACAGGATCATCTATGTCCGTGCATCCTTCAGGGCGCGAGTCTCATTCTTTGGCTGGTATAGGTCGAGGCAGAGGTAGAGGTTCCAGTTCAAGTGGTAATCAAAACCGTATCTATGCTTTAGCGGGTCGACAGGACCAGGAGTCTTCACCAGACACTATGATAGGTATATTGACCATTTGCTCTCACGATGCTTATGCTTTGATAGACCCAGGATCTACTTTATCGTATATTACCCCATTTGTCGCGAGGAAGTTTGGTATAGTGCCTGAAATACTAAGTGATCCTTTTGCGGTATCTACACCGGTC
>AWOL01S0017137.1:49899-81038 GCA_000715115.1 Nicotiana otophora
GGCATGGAGTTGCCTTCTTTCATTTATATCTAGGATAGATTGGCCATATACAGTACTGAGTGGCTAGCTATTAGTTGCTATTTATATTGAGGGATGGATCTTCCCTGGGCTGGACCTGCCCGTACAATACTAAGTTGTTACATCCCGCATTTTCGAATGTTAAAGTTTTGTCGTAAGTTAATCGACGTAAAGTTCGGGAATGAGATTATTTTGAGATTATAAGCATTATGTTATTTCAATAAGTGATCAATAAATTTGTGAAGGTGAGAGGTAAGAAAATCGAAGAAAAGGGATTTCGTCAAAGTTTGACATTTTGGGACAAAATACGGCCAGAGCTAAAATACCCGGTATTTATGGACTAGTACCATACAAGGTACCACATGACCATGATAGTAAGGTATGTAAAGTGTGTTAAAAGTGAGTAGTATTTTAAGTAATTTGAGATAATGTTTAATTATGCGGGTAATTGGTTAAGGGACATTACCTAACTACTTAATAATAGGATAAAGGTTAACATTTCCTACTTCACCCCCACGTGGCAGCAAGCCCCTTATTAAGAAAATGACTCTTAGTCATTTCGTAAGAGGTGGCATCCTAATACATTAATTTCAAGACACCTCAAACTTTAAGACTTTCAAAACAAACAATACTACAATTCAGACATGAGCTTTGCACATTAGTAATGTGAATCCTTACGAATTCCTACAAAAGAATACTACAATCAGATTCTAACCTCATTTCTAATATTTTAACCAAGACATTACAATCACAAGAGAGAAACGTTAGCAATTCTTCTTTCAACCAAACGATTCCAACAAGATTTAGCAACGTAAACTTTTGCGGTTCTAAAGGAATACGGTGCAACCTTTTCCAACAACATCATACATATTTTTTCCCTACTCTAGGTATGTTAAGGCTAAGCCCTTCCTTCATTTGGGCATGACCTCGTAATTACACGTGTTTGATAACGAGTCATAAAGAGAAATGCATATTTCGGAATTTACGTATATTTTCCTAGTCTTGTAAGTTACAATATTCTTTTTATCGAGACTTTCATATTCAATTGAGTATTTCCTTTTTTTCCAGTCAAGAGAGCAGATAGTCTATACATACAGTATTACAGTATTTTTATTACTATCGAGCTATAATCGATGGGCAGGCCCCAATTGGGCAATCTGATCAGATGGTAAGTTATTTACCGAGCCTACTGTGGCCGAGCGCCTATGAGCGAGCCCAGTTGGCCGAGATACAGAGCCTAGTATGGCCGAGCACCCATGACCGAGCCTACTACGGCAGAGCAGTTATATATATACCGAGCTTTATAGGGCTGGACATCTATTTTACTTACTATATTGAGAGAATTGAGTCAGTATCAGTAGGTAAGCATATCTTCAGATTATCTTTGACTCCCAGTTACTTTCAGTTATTATATTAACAATACAGTTTCAACTTTCAGTATATTGCCTTACATACGAGGTACATTATTTTTACTGATGTCCCTTTTGCCTGGGGATGCTGCGTTTCATGCCCGCAGGTCTCGATAGACAGGTCGAAAGTCCTCCAAGTAGGCGATCAGCTCAGCGGAAGATGTTGGTGCACTCCATTTGCTCCGGAGTTGCTTGTTTGGTCACTATGATTTAGATGTGTATTGTTTGCTATGGCAGGGCTCTGTCCCTACCTTTATGAAAATTATGTATTCTTAGAGGCTTGTAGATAGATGTTATGTACATAAAATATTGTATGGCCTTGTTGGCCTATGTTCAGTATACGAGTGGTTATTTTGGTCTTATAGGCCTATATATATTATGTATAAGTTGGTGCCAGATGTTGTATTCTACCTAGCTTACGGCAGCCCATCCGGCTCAGTTATCTATGATAGTATGATATGAAAAGATACGTTATATTGGTACTCGGTTGAGTAAGGTACCGGGTGCCCGTCGCGGCCCATCGATTTGGGTCGAGACAATAGTGGTATCAGAGCAGTTCGTTCCTAGGGATGTCTACAAGCCGTGTCTAGTAGAGTCTTGTTTATGGGTATGTCATACACCACACTTATAAGCAGGAGGCTACAGGGCATGTAGGACTGTCACTCTTTCTTCTTACTATAGATCATGTGGTAGAGCTCATTTATAAGAATTCAAACTCCTAGCTTTTATTTTATCTGTAAAATGATGATACCTCCTGTTGATAAGAGATTGACTGCAGATATGGAAGAGTTGAGTCAGAGGAACTCGATTTTGCATGATGCTTATGATGAGGAAATGTAAGGTCTTCAGTAGATCATGTGGGTACTAAGACGTGTAAGCCTCTTGATTAGGAGCCTTAAGGCAAGGATATCTATCCACCCCTATGGTGAAAGGCAATCAGAGATTCAAAAGATAGTACAAGTCTCAACAAGTAAAAGAAGCAAGGTGAAGAAGGGTACGAGGCGCCCAGTTAATGGAGACTAACATTATTTACCATTCAGGACGTGAGATATAAGCATTTTGAGTTACCTTCAATGGTAGCAAGGGTATGTACAAATGGCCACACTCATCTCATTTATGTCCTATGGAAGTTAACAAACGTAGTATAACAGAAGGACAAATATCAGGATCTGGTTGGGGTTAGAGTGACCCAAAATGAGGGATGGAATGCTTGCGTTAGTTGACATTTCCGAAGGATAGTGTAAATATGCTAATAGATCTCCTTGTGAGGCACCCAGATGGTGCACTCTAAATTAGTACGGTTAGATATGAGTATTACAAAGATAGGCACTAGAAGATTTAAATGGCATAAATATTATCTTAGTATGGCTCTCGTCCCCAGTAGAGAGAGAATGTTAAGTGTTACATAGTCTATAATCGAGGGAAGGAAAAGATGAGAGGTGTCAGGCCTGGAGACAACAAAATAGTATAGGCCATAAGGTTGCATCCTCATTTCGAGAAATAAGTTCGTGACTCCAACGCGGTTGTCAGGAGGAAACGTTAGACCCCAAATTAATAGATATTTGTATGGGCTAGCGAACAAGATAAACTAAACATGGATTAGGGACTGAATGATTTGATAATGGTTGACATCATGAGAATTTCAGATTTCATTCCAGCAATAATAGAATAGACAGTAGAAGAAGATTCATGAAAGTTTTAGAGAATGGTCATTCAGGATGACACTTCCCTAAAGCAAGCAATGTGAGAAAAGTTAAGCTTAAGGGACTGTATGTGCCAGTTATTATAAGTGTCACCCTCCCGAGTAAGGGATGTTGCTATCCTTGGTACATAAGGATCACTGCAAATAGAGTAATGGTCATCAATGATGTGAGAAGACGCCAAAGATAAGGAGGTAAAACATCTATAGGTAGATCGTCGTAGCGCTGAATATTCATACTCCTCTAAAGGGGGAATATGGAGTGATGTGGCATTAAGTCAGAATTAGGTGGTTAGAGTAATTATGGAATGGTACAGGAAGAATGCGATAAAATGAAAAAGGGATGAGATTGCACTTATTCAAAGCCTACAAATATGCTACGATTCCAGAACATTATGCAAACACGGCGTCAAGGAGAGGAAGTGAGGGTTCCTGCCCGAGATGTTATTGATGAATAAGGAGCCAGTGCGAGAGGTAAGATAAGATAAAGGAAATAACGTAAGAAATATTACGCGGAATATTGATATGAGAATGGGCCAATGACTAGTTAGCAGTTGATTCAGGAAGATCCTAGTTATGGCTAGACAAGAGGTTACAGACAAATCAACAAATCGTGCTAGATAAATGTAGTGAACCCCAACATGGGAAATTCAGTCTAGCAGAAATGACATCGTGATCCTTGAGAAATATTCAGATAGGAGTTGGGGTAGTTAAAGGCACCGTACTAGTGTTACGGAAATAAAAGAGAGTCTCACTGGGTGAAGGTAACCGTACGAGCACATAAGTGTGAAGGTAAGTAACCACGGATAATTATAGGCAAGGAAGGACATCAAAAAAAATTTCCTGAGTATACGATATTATAAGTTCGCAGCTTTACAAGAGTCAGAGTGTCCTCCCTAAGTACGACAATGAAAGACTAGCTGAGGAAATAAGGAAGAAGGCTTCAACCTAAGCATAATAACATGAAGAAAAAATGGTCTTGTAATAGCAGTCTCACTATAACATTGTATGTACTCCATACGAAAGTGGCACCTATCGGAGCTAATGAGCGGGAAATGAAACCAAAAGTAATATTCAAGACCATGTGAGTTGCACGAAAATTCTTAAATGCACAGGAACTAAGATAAGCTAAGTATACACGCAGCAGAGGAGTAAAAACACCAGGAAAGGTAATAGTTTACGTTTAAAGGAAGCTCGGAAGGAACAAAAGGGATTATGCACTTAAGACTTCAGAGTGATATCCATGCAGCATATATGTTGACATTCATACAGTCGTAGAAGACTCTGGTATAAGTTAAAAGAAAGAATTGAGCCTAGGGCATAAACAAAGGATTGTATGGTGTATATTCCATAGTGCCCATGAAAGGCTAAAGTAATAACTAATACCAGGAGCCGTAAATCAGAAGATAGCTTAAGCCTACATAAAGGTTGATCTGAAGGAAGAGGTAACTAAAGAGTTACATCAACCAAGTAAATCAGGAGTTTGATTACTGGACCCAGAAAATTATGGACATCGTAATTGAGAACATTGCAGAATCACTCTTAATATCAGAGGTGCAAGAGAGATAGTACAACAACCATATTCTATAACGGCCTTACGATAAAGCCGGTTAGAAAAGTACCAGCCTCATAAGAAGTCAGTATGAAGCTCCAACCGGATTGTGTAAGCACCAGAGGTGCAAGTATTATAATATAGCTTCAAGTTATGGACGTGAGTTATACCTATGTGGAAGGGAGGTCATGAAAGAGATAGAAGATACGATGAGAGGTTTTAAGGTAAGTAAGATAAATGCTAACAACGTACGAGATACACAAAGGTAGAAGATGATGAATAGTCCATACTTCGGATAGAAGGTTAGAAGTGTTGGGATTCAGTATCCAGGAATGATAGCGGCAACGTCAGTGGCGTACCTTCCAGCCTATGGTTTCTAAGTACCGAGAGATTTATCCAAGAGAGTGAAGAGGAGTTATAGACGGTGTGATATCTCACTTGATATTCCAGAATAACATAAGGAAATCTATGGTGCAAGCAAGTTGAAAGAATGTTGTGAATAGTATAAACAAGTATAGGTCGCAAGCTAAAGAATGGTAGAGCAACAAGGTTTAGGGAGGACAGGGGTAAGGACAAGAAAAGGCGAGTGAGAAGGTGACGAGAATGGATAAGTCCTTGGGATTAAGCCCATGAAAACAAGAAGAACTGATGGTTTCTCTAAGTTATACAAAGCTCATTATCCTTAATGAACTCAAAGGAGTCTAAGACTAATGGCATTTAGAAGAAATGGAATGCTGCCCTGGTAATAGAATGAGGGTGTAATTGTGATGGATAAAGGATAACGCTTGGGCCTTCGATTGAGTAATGACTTGAAGAGGATTTCACGAATTATATGGGATTAAATTAAGCATGTAAGGTGAATCACATTGGGATGCTATGAAATATGGTTATTGAAGTATATTATCGCCCCTACGTGGATCAGTCTAATCACTTCAGATGCTTCCCTAATGAGACGTGAGCCCTAGTGACAACATCTTACATAAGAAATTTCAAGTTATCAGTGGTAAATTGTAAATGAATATTGAGGTCAATCAACAATGGATGGACAAAAGTCACAAATTATGATATGAGATTTGGCCACCATTCTTAAGATGAACAGTAATGACGAAGCATTAAAGGACTTAGATGTATACATATAGGATAAGCACAAGAGTAACCTGGAGTTTGGTAGCAAACCTCAGTAACGATAAATGAAAGTAAGAGTTATAGCAATAAATTCATACGGATGGATGAACGGGCCTATGAAATCAGGAATAATGATATTCGTAAATTCAACAAAGTACCGAGCAAAGAACTTCAGTATACTCATAGATGCCCAGAGGGACATCTTATCAAGCTTTGTATATGTTTACTAATTACCTAATTACTTAATTAGTGGGTAAAGGTTAACATTTCCTCACCCCACCCCCACGTGGAAGCAAGCCCTGACTCTTAGTCATTTCGTAAGAGGTGGCATCCTAATACATTAATTTCAAGACACCTCAAACTTTAAGACTTTCAAAACAAACAATACTACAATTCAGACATGAGCTTTGCACATTAGTAACGTGAATCCTTACAAATTCCTACAAAAGAATACTACAATCAGATTCTAACCTCATTTCTAATATTTTAACCAAGACATTACAATCACAAGAGAGAAACGTTAGCAATTCTTCTTTCAACCAAACGATTCCAACAAGATTTAGCAACGTAAAATTTTGTCGTTCTAAAGGAGTACGGTGCAACCGATGAAAGGTTGACGACTGGGTATTCCTAAAGGTATCACCAATGAAAGGTGTTATGAGGTTCGGTGAGAAAGGAAAATTTAGCCCTCGGTACATTGGACCATATAGGATCATACGCAAGGTATGCCAGGTAGCATATGAGTTAGACTTGCCTTCGGACTTGGAGTCTGTTCATCCAGTCTTTCATGTGTCTATGCTCCGTAAATTTATCGGAGATCCTTCTAGAATCATGTCAGTTGATGACGTTTAGGTAACAAAGCAGCTATCATACGAAGAAGCTCCCATTGCTATATTAGACATATAGGTTCGGAGATTGAGAACTAAAGACGTAGCTTCGGTGAAAGTACTTTGGAGAAACAACAATGTGGAAGAAATGACTTGGGAAGCCGAAGAATATATGAAGTCTAGATATCCTCACTTATTTCCTCTTCCAGAGAAGGGTCCGACTGAGACATCACAGCCTTAAGGTACGTTTATGGATTCTTGTGTTAGTTATTGTCATTGGTCGTGTGAGGCCATTGTCGTTATCGATGATTGTTGTCCTATGTGACTTTGAATTATTGAGTTTCTACAGGAATAGTTGGTAGTAGTATTGTTACAAAGGTGACTCTTCCAAAGTTTATATAGATCCCGGGGAGTTAACCAGTCGAGGACGAATGCTTCTAAGTGGGGAAGGATGTTACATCTCGCGTTTTCGTACGTTAAAGTTTCGTCTTCAGTTAATCGACGTAGACTCGGGGATGAGATTATCTTGAGGTTATAAGCATTTATGCTATTTATAACAAGCGATAAGTAACTGCTGTGAAGGATAAAGGGGAAACGAATCAAAGAAAATAAGTTTCATTGAAGGATGTCGATTTGGGATATAATATGATCCGAGCCATAATACCCGGAATTTATGGACTAGTGCCATACAATGTACCCCATAACGACGATTAGCAGGGTACATAAAGTATGTTAAAAGAGAGTATTATTTTAAGTAATTAGGGATAGTTGTTAGTGCTGTGGGTAATTGGTTAATTATTGGGTAATGGGATATTACCTAAATAATTAAGGAATTATTGGATAATGATTAAACCCTCCAACCAAGTAATTATGTGGCAGCACCCCAATCCCATTTTAAGTGACTCATTATGTCTTGCATAGATGGCATACTTGGAGGGATTAGGATGGCTTAGTCATCCAACAAGTGGGCCATACCCAAAAGCTTTCTGTAATTAATAAGACTATCATCTTACTCCACATTTTTGGCAACGTAAATTCACGTGTCTTACAAACCAAATTGAATCTCTTATAGAAGAGTGGCTGATCGTGAGCTCTTTAAAGAGCAAAACAAATCCGTACCAAGAATTGATAACGTTGGTTGATTGATTTTGTAAAGCGTGAATTGCAAATTCTACGAGAATTGGTTCAGGTACGTTAAGGTTATCCATTCTTTCTTTTGGCATGATCTATACGACACGAACGAAATGAGCAAACGCACAATTTCCATAAATGACTCTATTCATTGAAATATTAGGGGTTTCTATATTCTTGATTCCCCGTGTGAATTATTATTATAAGTTTTGTTCATGGGTCTTAGAAAAATACGTATTTGATAAAATTTATTCGACAGTCATATTATTTTTATGACATTCTGAGAAATTCTTATTAACGATATTTCTTATGCATTTCATGTATTTATACATGTAAATTAACACATGATCAGATGGCATTATTTACGTGTATATTATATGTATATGGGATATGGAAAAAGGTTATGGCGTTATATACGCACCACCACCCGATCAGCTGGTACATGTTGATGATTTTACCCACAGTGGCCGAGATGATATGATTGGATGCCATCAGAGGCTTGATGACGTTATGTACACCTATACCCATGCATGACACAACAATTGTACGCACGTGCATGACATTATAAATGTTTCAGGATTTACAAGTCATTTAGACTTACAGGCGGAATTCTTTATCCCATGTTTCATCTATGTCTTTTGTGTACTGATTATTATGCCTTACATACGCAGTACATTATACTTACTGACATCCCTTTTTGCCTGGGGATGCTACGTTTCATGCCCGCAGGTGCAGGTAGGCAAGCTAACGGTCCCCCTTCTTAGGATTCTTGATCAACGCGAGTTTGCGTGCTCCATTTTATCCGGAGATGCTTTTGATTTTGGTACGATATGCTTGTATACATATATGGGTATGATGTGGCAGAGTCTCGTCCTTGTACAATTGTATATTCTAATAGAGGTCTGTAGACGGTATGTATAGTTGGATACTATGTGGCCTTGCCGGCTTCCAGTTTTGGGTATATAGTTGTCTATAGCAGCCTTGTCGGCTCGCCCTACGTATATGTACATATGCCTTTTGGGAAGGTTTTCTTCATGTATGTTATTCTCGTAATTCAGTACATATTTTTCAGGTTTATATCTTAGACGAATGCTTAGGGATGTTCGACAGGTAGGACTCGAGCACCCGTCGCGGCCCATCGGTTTGGGTCTTGACAGTTATCATCTTGGCCGAGTATTCATTCCCTTGTATATTGCAGTGCTTGCTATTGTTTTAGGGAATCATCAAGTTTTAGGGGAAACTCTGCCGAATTGTTTTGAAATTCAAAGAGTTTGACAAATGTTGAGTTCCTTGGTTCTAAATTTATTATAGAGGGATCCTAATGAGTTAATTTATCTTAGTTTCTGATGTACATACTCAGTTTCTCCCTGAAATGGTGATAGGCTCCTCTGTCCAACTTATGGACAACGAGCATCAGATTACGTTTGTGATTCTGTTCATGGTTTCCTTCATGATCTCTTGAGTCCATATGATGTTGCCACATTTCTTATGCCTCATACATGCTTATATTGATTGTGCTTTAGGGATTTATCTCATAACACTAGCAAGGCCTATTGATTATATGCTGGGGGATATAGCGCATAACACCAGCCAGGCCCGCTGATTATATATTTACTTGCTTGGGTGGGGGGTATAGCCCATAACACCAATCAAGCATGTTATGTATGTGTATATAGCTAAAGTGTGCATTGCAAGACAATACATGAGGCTATTTCAATTTAACAGTTACCTTATGTCACGCCCCGAAACTGGGAAGCGCGACTGATGCTCAACCAAGTAAACCAGGACGAGCAAGCCTATTAGATTTCCTTCTACCCAGACTCATCCATGAATAAATAGGATACATATTTTCATTAATCAGACAATAAGATGATCATGTCTGCAATACCAATTTCTTACCATAAATTACTTCATTTTAAGTTCTCAAAACACATACACACACCTTCATGGTTCAAAGTTGAACAAGTGTTTTAATCACAACACAACTTGTTTATCATTCACAACACCCATATACAACCCACACTTAGTCTACCGAGCCTAAAAATATACCAAAGTGTATAATGATAGTGCTGGTAACAAGGCTCTGGCTATATCTCAAAATACGATAACACATATTAAACTAAAGATGCACAACCCCGGAATGAGATGGGGCTCACCAAGTCAGCTGGAATGAATCAGCACTGCAATCACCGATCAGTATCCTCCATTGTGGAAGCACAAGCATCCATTAAAGATGCAGCGCCCCCCGACAAAAAGGACATTAGTACATGTCAAATAGTGCTAGTATGAAAACCAAACACCAATTTAAGAACTCGAAAATATAGTATGAATATGATTAATGAAGGCGACAATAGAATAGCATAGATAGCCATTTAAACCAAAGCAAGCTCATCAAGAGGTGTCATAAACATTTATTGAATTTAAGATGAGATCCTCTGTAACCATTTTCACACAAAGCGGCCTCGTCGCCTCACCCCAATGTATGCAGGTGAAGGTGTAAGAACATTACCAAATCTCTACTCAAGCGGGTGAAAATGCATCAACGATACCAATACCTACACAAAGCGGCCATGCCGCCTCACCCTAAGATATATAAGTGGGTGGTGGTGCAACAACAATACCAAAATCATACACAAAGTGGCCTTACCGCCTCACCCTAATATATGCGGGTGGAGGTGTAACCCCAATCACAATCTCTACACAATTTGGCATAATAGTTTTCTACATAAATAACGACTTGGAATCATAATACGTAGATACACAATCCATAATTTGGAACACATCCTCATTTTATAATACAATATGATAAGAGCATTTGAAACACGAATTGAACATATATCTTTGTCACAAAACTTATTCGGAATACTCACTTTGTAATAGATATCTTGGAACTTACAAGGATATTGGGGTTCCAATTCTTAAAAAAGGTTCTGGGATTCTTAGAAACTTCAATCTATTTTAGAAATATAACAAGTTGTACCAAAATTAGGAACATGATCATGGTTCTAGCTCATTTGAGCATTTTATCAAACAGTAAGTGTGCATTAAGGGTCAAGGTCCTTTTATGGAGGATTCCATCATCCCACAACCCATTTCTTACCTTTTTTAGTTCAACAATCTTCCTACACCCATTTGATAACACATGTATGTAAAATAAACGACTCTCATGCCCAAATATTATCTTGCTAATTACCCATTTTCAGATAATTTCGAAACTAGGGGTTAGGGTGCAGAATCTTACCTATAGGATGAAGACCTAGTGGGTTTTCTTTGTTAGTCATCAAAGATTCGAGCAAGAATTGAAGGACAATTTGTTAAAGATCAGTTTCTCACTCTGAACATATCAGATTTTAGCTAACAAAATAGTACAAATATTCTATTTAACGAAGTAGGGTCGGGTTATAAAAACACCAAAATAAAGCTGCGGAACAGGGTATGCGATCGCAAAACTGATATGTGGTCGCATATGGAAAAACTCTGCCTGGGTCTGCACGGCCCGCACACCTATTCTGCGGTCATGTAATGCACCGCATAATTGGTCTGCGGTCGCATAATGCATTGTAGACTTTCGCCCAAACTGCCTCACCCCGGCTTCATTCTGCGACCATTATGCGGTCCAAAAAGTGATTCTGCGGCCGCATAGTGGGCCACAGAAATACATTTTTCTGCCAAAATTTTTCCTTCACTTTCCAGTGCATTGTTCAACCCAAAGAGTCCGAACCCCGGTAAGGTTGCGAGCCACGAAGGTTTTCTACAATCCTCAAACACGTAAGCCTTTTCCGGTACTAATATCTATCTTATTTATGTTCTCAGTGATACCTATTAGTACTAGACGATATGCGCCAGTCGCTAGTACTGGTCAAACCCGTAAGAAAATCATGGTTTTTATTGAGGAGGATCAATCCGAGGATCCGTATGAGTCATTTATTCGAGTAGTTTTGATTCCACCAACAACAAATGTGGTGAGAGGAGTTTGACCTCACCAAGGCCCTTAGTTTTGTTATAAAAGCCCATTGATCGGTGTATAAAGGGAGTGGTGCAGCGATTGGCATAGCCGGGTCCCCCCAGGCTAAAAAATATGTCAGGGTATTTACGGACACCAGCTCTTCTGACGAGCCAAATAGTTCATAGTCTTCGGAGTTCGTTAATCAGGGTTCGTCTGTGTATGTCATGGAATATGGGAATGAATATGAGAGGTGTTAGGACAAGAGGATGAAGGTGGCTGATAAGGATGCGATGATTCCGCTTCGAAGTGTGTTTGATCGAAGCTCTCATATAGAATCGAGGCAGGGTGGTTAGAGGTACATTAATCCCTCCACTGAAATTTCCTATATTATGAGCTCAGGAGGAAACATATTATTTGTTATACAAGAATGAATGTTATTCCAGGAGCAATAGACTGTGATTGTATAATGTAAAGGGGGGACAAGAGTAGAAGTAATGGGACTACAACACTGCTCTAGCAGGCTAATAAGATATGGGTTTTAGTTCAGTTTACAGAGAAGACCTTGTCAAAATTTACACACGTCTCTAAGAGTTAACATTCGATGACTAAGGGAGGAGAGAGGAGTGATCTAGCACCATAAGAAGTTAGAACTTTGATTGCTCTAATGCCCTAGGGAGGAAACCGTGGATAGTACATGACATTTTGGGGAATTTAGAATAATGGAATAGAAAGTTAAGAATTCGGTTAATAAGTTTATAACCTAAACGTGTCAGTGTCTAGAAGATTGATTAACAAGCTCATAGGTGACGAATGGATTAGGAAGAAGTTTTAAGGAGGGAAGGTGTCCTAACCCCATGAAAGCCCGATAGTTGTTTCATTGGAGTATAACCCAGGACGGTACATACATTTAGAATTGCTGAGTATGTCATTTAGATCTGGAAAGTTTAAACATTCGAGGACTAATGTTTCTAAGGGGGAGGGGGGGATGTTACATCCCGCTTTTTTGTACGTTAAAGTTTCGTCGTTAGTTAATCGACGTAAGATCGGGAATGAGATTACTTTTGAGGTTATACGTATTTATGCCATTTATAACTAGTGATAGGTAAGTGTCGTGACATTTAGAGGATAAACAATCGAAGAAAATGAGTTTCGTTGAAGTTTGACATTTTTGGATAAAATACGGTCAAAGCTGTAATACTCTATATTTATTGACTAGGGCCATACAATGTAACACATGACCATGATAGTAAGGTATATAAAGTATGTTAAATTAGTATTTTCAGTTAAATTAGTCTTCCTTAAGATGAACAGAATAGGGAATCATTAAAGGACTTAGATTTATACTTACAGGATAAGCAGGGAGAGAGACCTAGGGTTGGGTAGCAGACCTCGGTAATAATGAACCGAAGTAAGTGTTATCATATAATATAACCTACCAAGATGCAAAAATGCTATAAGATAATCGAGGATATGAAACAAAATATAGCAATAACCGTAAGTTTGACAAAGTACCAAGCAAAGAACTTCAGTACGCCTAAAAAATCCCAAAGGGATAGTTTGTCATAGTTATGATATGTTCACAAAGTGAGGCTTAGAATAATTGGATAAAAGCTAGAGGAAAAAGAAGAAAAATTCACATAGGTGTGAATACAAGGACTTAGTTGTACAGGCTGCTTGACAGAAGGTAGCAACAGTTACGATATTGGACGAATTCGTAACACATGCCATGGTGTGTGAAAGAGGCCTAAAGGGGGTAATGCCCTAGCCTTTGGATTTATTCACAGAACAGTTGCCTAGATTGAAAGGACAGTATAACAATATTCATAAGATTTATAGGTTATGAGACTGATAACCACATTAGTCAACATTTGAGGACGAATGTTCCAAAAGGGGGAATGACGTTACACCCCATGTTTTCCCATGTAAAAGTACGTCATAAGTTAGTTAAAGTATGCTCGGAAAGTAGATCATCTTTGAATGTACATAGAGTAAGTTAATAATGTTACTTTAGAGGTTACAAATATTTAATATCAGGAACTCCAAGTACCAAGATGCTAAACAAGTCGAAGAAAATAAGTTTTGTCAAAATGGTAAGTTGGGAATGTTATAACCCATACTTTTGGGGTGATTAATATGATAAGGAGGTGGTATTATGAGGTATTTTAGTCATATTATAACAGTGTGTTAATTTCGAAGTCAAATGAGTTAGGAAACAAAAGTGGACAAAAGTTGTTGCAAGTTACATTCATAATTTCACTTAAACTTTAGGTGTAATGTTACTTAGATTTTCTCTTAATGTAATTGGAATTACGGGGTGATTGTAAGGCCCCATTACAATTTCCTAATGATTAAAGATTTTAAAGGAGACTTATGGGATAGAACCACATCATTTTGAAATGAAAGTATCTGTTTAAGGTGTGTTAGATCATACTAAGGAGTTTTGTGAATGGCAAGAATTTGTGTGGAACAAGTTGGATACATTAAGTGGAAAGGATGTCTGAATTAGCACAAGACACGACTTCAAACGAATGTCACTCCGAAAATATAATAACTTAGGTGGTGCTATATCTACCAAATTAAAGCCCTTTGAGTCTAGTTTCCAACTCATCAAACTGTTTGTCATTTCGTTATTTCTACAGAACGTTATGGCCATTTTACTAGACCTATGCCATATGTGCACCCACATGCTCGACCGCACATATAGGGGGTTTTCTTCCTTATGTGCGTGGCCAGATGTGCGGTCACTTGACTAGGTGCGCGGTCGCGCACGTAGGAGCCCTATAAATACCCCCTCTGAGTAGAGAGAGGGGCTAAGTCATTTCTTTGAGCTAGGTCTTGTATATCAAGGGGAACCCGTCCTATACTTCCCTCCCATGAACCAAGGTAATGTTTTTGGAGAAATGTTGAGTTGATTAATACTCCTAAACATTTATATTAACTAGGATTAATCTTGAAGATCCATAGATTTCCATTCAAATCCCCAAATTGGTCAAGAACACTACACGTTGAAATTTTCAAGAGTCTCACTACAAGAGGTATGTCTACCATTTCTAACTACTCTATGGTGATTATTTATGTATGAAATATATGTTAGGACTTATGGGATGGTGATTTGAAGCAATAGTTTCCTAATCTGGGTTGTGTTGGTGTTGTAGAGACTGTAAAATGGTTTAATTAATGAGATTGATGGTTTGGGTGTGAATTGTTCGGCATGCGTGTGCTAATGGAAAATGTGGATGGCCTAGAAATGATGGTAAGGTGAATCATTGGTATGGAAGGTGGTTGTTAGGTGAAGAAATTCCATCGAAGGAGGTTGTTGAAAGATATCTATGTTAGATGTTTGATAAAAAGTCTAAATGACTTAAAGTACAGAAATCATAATAATATTGGTACAAATGTGTTGCATTGTTGTAGATTGAAGTTGTTTAGTGTGGTGGACCATCGTAGTACTATTAAAGGGCAAACTTCAGGTATGTGTTGCCATCCTCATGCTTGATGCACTTGACTTGGGCTAAGTCACGTGCCTTTCTCTCCCTCACCTTGGCCAACCGGTACAACTTCTTGTCCCCGCCTTTTCCCCCGAGCTCCTCGTACAAACAAGAAAACGCCGCATTTTTAGCCATCGAAACTGCTAACTTTGACTCTTTCTTTGCCTTTCTGTAACACTCCCGATAAGACCTTTTTTCCTTCTCGTTTGTACTCTCTACTAGCTTCAAATAAGCAGCTTTCTTAGTTTCCACTTTACCTTGGATCTCTCTATTCCACCACCAGTCCCCTCTATGACCCCCGGGAGAGCCCTTCGTGACCCCTAAGACCTCTATAGCAGCAACCCTAATGTAATTCGCAGTCGTGAACCACATACTAGACGCGTCCCCCTACTCATCCAGGCCCTCATAGCCAATAACTTCTCCCCTAACTCCTGAGCTTTGTCCTTGGTCAAGTTACCCCACTTGATCTTAGGTTGCCTGTACACCGTCCTCTTCTTCCTACTCCTCTTGATCTCCAGATTCATAAGTAGGAGCCTATGTAGGGTCGTGAAGTACTCACTTGGGATGACCTTGCAATCAGTTCACAGACTTTTATCGCATTTCCTGCCGAGAATATAATCAATCTGAGTCTTTCTCATTGAATTCAGGTAAGTGACCAGGTGCTCTTCCCTCTTCAAAAACTCGAGTTACCTATAACCAAATCAAAATCTCTAACAAAATCCAGCAGTGAATTACCTCCCTCATTCCTATCCCTAAAATCGAACCTGCCATGCACATCATCATAACCCCTAGCACTAGCCCCAATATGGCCATTGAAATCTCCACCAATGAATAGCTTCTCTATGTGCGGGATACTACGCACCATCGCGTCCAAATCCTCCCAGAATTGCTTCTTGACCTCCTGGTCCAAACCTACCTGAGGAGCATATGCACTAATCACGTTTACAGTAAAACCACCAACTACAAGCTTAATACTCATTAATCTATCATTTACACTACTAACCTCGACCACGAGCTCTCTGAGGTCCCTGTCAACTAAAATACCTACCCCCTTCTTACCCCCAGCGCTTCCTGAGTACCATATTTTAAACCCATCTACATCTCGTGCCCTAGTACCCTTCCATCTAGTCTCCTGAACACACGCTAGGTTGATCTTCCTCTTCTGAAGAATCTTAACTAACTCTATAGACTTCCCCGTCAACATCCCAATGTTCCAAGATCCACATTGGGTTTAAAGTCTTCATTTCTAATGAACTTAAAGTTGTAATTTGACAAATATAATATATGTTGATATTATTGATGGTGATACATGAGAGGAAAGAAATGGAAGTGTGGAACATGAAATACGGCCACCGTGCCATGAATAACTAAACTTGTGAATGGCCAAAAGAACCAAGAAAATAGTGTTGTTATGACTGGTTGAAAATACTAATTACGTTTTATACGACGTGAAATATGATGAGGTGAATACATTTGTATTTATGTTACCTTGGGTGCAAAAACAAAAGCAAATATTTTTGGGAGTATCATTAGCAAACTAAGGAAGGGTGGTTCACATGGCCCATGCCCGAAACTACATGTGCCGGTGTTGGGGTGGATTATGGTGGTTTCTAATTATTCCCCTTATTTGGGATGAGATTGATATTACTTGTGAATTGGAAAGTCAACCCACATGGCATATGTGGGAAGTCGGCCTAGCCGATCGGGTGGAGATCGGATGCCATGCTGCGCACATGGTGGTATAACTCTTGGTAACACTTTTGTTTTGCATCACATGTAAAACCACATTGTCCGTGGGGAGATGGACTAGTCGATCGGGAGTGATCAGACTCCGTGATAAAAACATGGTGCTATATCGGTGCTAATAAACTCTCAACCAAAATTATATATTATTTTCTTTTTTTGAAAGTTGTTATGTTTTAACTTGGCATTTGGATATCATTGATTGTTACTTGTTGTCCAATGATGTTTTCCCTTCTTTCATTGGCGTTCTATTTCGTAAGAGGACATTTAGCTTTACATACTAGTACTATTCTATATATACTAACGTCCCTTTTGCTGGGGGGCTGCATCTTCAGTGGATGCATATTGTTCATCAACGGGCGCTCTTGATCCTCGTTAGCAGTTACTCTATACTCAGCAGGTTTTGGTAAGCCCTACCCTATTCTAGGCTTTATGTCATTTTACGTTGTATTTTGTGCTTTGAGGTATAGCCGGGGCCTTATCACCGACATTTCCATTCTACTCTTCTGTTGTACTTAGAGGCTCCGTAGACATAGTGTGGGTGGTGTTTGATGTTTGGAATTGAACTAGAAGTGTTGGTATTTTGGCAAACATGTTTGACATTTTGGGATAAAATACGGTCAAAGCTATAATACACATGACCATGATAGTAAGGTATATAAAGTATGTTAAATTAGTATTTTGAGTGAATTAGGATGAGAATAGGTTGTCATTCTTAACATGAACAGAATAGGGAATCATTGAAGGACTTAGATTTATACATACAGGATAAGCAGGGAAAGAGTAACCAAGGGTTGGGTAACAGACCTCGGTAATAATTAACCGAAGTTTGTGTTATGGTATAATATAACTTGCCAAGATGCAAAAATACCATAAGATAATCGAGGATATGATACAAAATATAGCAATAACCGTAAGTTTGACAAAGTGCCAAGCAAAGAACTTCAGTACACCTATAAAATGCCCAGAGGAATAGTTTGTCAAATTTATGATATGTTTACAAAGTGTGGCTTAGAATGATTGGATAAAAGCTAGAAGAAAAAGGAGAAAAAAGTCGCATAGGTGTGTGTACAAGGACATAGCCGTACAGGCTGCTTGACAGAAGGTAGCAACAGTTACGATATTATACGAATTCTTAACACAGGTCGTGGTGTGAGAAAGAGGCCTGAAATGGGGAATGCCCTGGCCTTTGAATTTATTCCCAGAGCAGTTGCCTAGATTGAAAGGACAGTATAACAATATTCATAATATTTATAGGTTATGAGACTGATAACCACATCAATCAACATTTGAGGATGAATGTTCCAAAGGGGGGAATGACCTTACATCCCATGTTTTCTAGTGTAAAAGTACATCGTAAGTCAGGTGATGTATGCTCTGAAAGTAGATCACTGTTGAATGTACATAAAGTTAGTTAATCATGTTACTTTAGAGGTTACAAATATTTAATATCATGAACTTCAAGTACCAAGATGCTAAACAAATCGAAGAAAATAAGTTCTGTCGAAACGGCAAGTTGAGAATCATATAATCCATACTTTTGGGGTGATTAATATGATAACGAGGTGGTATTATGCGGTATTTTAGTCATATTATAGTCGTGTGTTAATTTCGAAGAGAAACGAGTTAGGAAAAAAAAAGGGACAAAGGTTGTCACAAGTTACATTCATAATTTTACTTAAAAGTTAGGTCTAATGTTAATTAGATTTTCTCTTAATGTAATTGGAATTACAGGGTGATTATAAGGCCCTGTTACAATTTCCTAATTATTTAAGATTTTAATGTGCGCCAACGGTATTTGAGGATAGCGTATTCGAGTATTAAAGGAGACCTATGGGATAGAACTACATCATTTTGAAATGAAAGTATATGTTTAAGGTGTTTTAGATCATACTAAGGAGTTTTATGAATTGCAAGAATTTGTGTGGAACAAGTTGGATACATTAAGTGGAAAGGACGTCTCAATTAGCACAAGACCCGACTTCAAACGAATGCCACTCCGAAAATATAATAACTTAGGCGGTGCTATACCTAACAAATTAAAACCCTTTGAGCCTACTTTTCAACGCATCAAACCATTTGTCATTTGTATATTCCTACAGAATGTTATGGCCATTTTACCAGACCAATGCCATATGCGTGCCGAGATGGACGACCGCGCATATAAAGAGGTTTTTGTCTTATGTGCGCAACCAGATGTGTGGTCACTTGATCAGGTGCACGGACGCACACGTAGGAGCCCTATAAAAACCCCCAAGGTTGAGTAGAGAGAGGTGCTGAGTCATTTCTTTGAGCTAGGGGTTGCATATCAAGGGGAACCCATCCTATACTTCCCTCCCATGAACCAAGGTAATGTTTTTGGAGTAATTTTGAGTTGAATACTTCTCCTAAACACTTATATTAACTAGGATTAATCTTGAAGATCCATAGATTTCCATTCAAATCCCCAAACTGGTGAAGAACAATACAAGTTGAAATTTTCAAGAGTCCCACTACAAGAGGTATGTTTACCATCTCTAACTACTCTATGGTGATTATTTATGTTTGAAATATATGGTACGACTTATGGGATAGTGATTTGAAGCCATAAGTGCCTAACCTGAGTTGTGTTGGTATTGTACATATTGTAAAATGGTTTAATTAATGAGATTGATAGTTTGGGTGTGAATTGTTGGGCATGCATGTGCAAATGAAAGTTGTGGATGGCCTAGAGATGATGGTAAGGTGAATCATTAGTATGGAAGGTGGTTGTTAGGTGAATAAATTCCATTGAAGGAGGTTGTTGAAAGATATTCACGTTAGATGTTTGATAAAAAGTCTAAATGACTTAAATTATAGAAATCAAAATAATATTGGTACAAATGTGTTGCATTGTTGTAGATTAAAGTTGTTTAGTGTGGTGGTCCATCGTAGTACTATTAAGGTATGAATTCAGGTAAGTTGGCTAAACTACTCTCTTAGTATTGAATTACATGATGTTTTCGCAAGTTTCAAGTATGCTTGGCTCAAGTTCCTAATATATTCGACTATTCCGAATGAGCCTTGTGTCGAAATATATTTATATATATAAATATATGTGTTCAAAATGTTTTTTGGATGCTCTTATCATATTATGTTATCCTTCTGGAACATGTTAAAAGTATGATATGTGTATTACAATGTTATGACTCTTAGTCGTGTTTCAAATGAAAGTCGATTATGCTTAACATGGAAAGAATAATCCATGCGTCCAAAACTCATATATGTACTTAAAACCTTGATTTTGAATACTCATATAGTTTATAATCTATAAAGATGCTTGAAAGTGATAGAAGTGAGTTTTCATTTTGTATTGCCCTTTTTGGGAAAAGTATTTCAAGAATAAAGGGTGTTTTACACTTTTATGATTTTAACTTGCACTTCGTTTGCCAATCATTTTATTCTATTTCTTGGAAAGAAATCTATTGTGTTTAAATTATTCATTTCTAATGAACTTAAAGTTGCGATTTCAAAAATATTATATATGTGGATATTATTGATGGTGATACACGAGATGAAAGAAATGGAAGTGTGGAACATGAAATACCGCCATCGTGCCATGAATAAATGAACTTGTGAATGGCCAAAAGAACCAAGGAAATACTGTTGTTATGAGTGGTTGAAAATACTAATTAAGTTTTATACGATGTGAAAGATGATGAGGTGAATAAATTTGTATTTATGTAACCTTGTGTGCAAAAACAAAAGCAAATATTTTTGAGAGTATCATTAGCAAACTAAGGAAGGGTGGTTCATATGGCCCATGCCCGAAACTACATGTGCCGGTGTTGGGGTGGATTGTGGTGGTTTCAGATTATTCCCCTTTATTTGGGATGAGATTGATATTACTTGTGAATTGGAAAGTCAACCCACATGGCATATGTGGGAAGTCGGCCTAGCCGATCGGGTGGAGATCGGATGCCATGCTGCGCACATGGTGGTACTACTCTTGGTAACACCTTTTTTTTGCATCACATGTCAAACCACATTGTCCGTGGGGAGATGGACTAGTCGATCGGGCGTGATCAGACTCCGTGATCAAAACACAGTGCTAATAAACTCCCAACCAAAATTATATATTATTTTCTTTTTTTGAAAGTTGTTATGTTTTAACTTGGCATTTGGATATAATTGAGTGTTACTTGTTGCTCCAATGATGTTTTCCCTTCTTTCATTGGTGTTCTATTTCGTAAGAGGACATTTATATATACATACTAGTACTATTCCATATATACTAAAGTCCCTTTTGTCGAGGGCGCTGCATCTTTAGTGGATGCATGTAGACATTTAGATATACATACTAGTACTTACTCTATACTCACTAGGTTTTGGTGAGCCATACTCTGTTCTAGGCTTTATGTCATTTGACGTTGTATTTTGTGCTTTGAGATATAGCCAGGGCCTTATCACCGGCATTTCCATTCTACTCTTCTGTTGTTCTGAGAGGCTCCGTAGACATAGTATGGGTGGTGTTTGATGTTTGGAATTGAACTAGAAGTGTTGGTATTTTGGCAAACATGTTTGACATTTTGGGATAAAATACGGTCAAAGCTATAATACACATGACCATGTTAGTAAGGTATATAAAGTATGTTAAATTAGTATTTTGAGTGAATTAGGATGAGAATAGGCTGTCATTCTTAACATGAACAGAATAGGGAATCATTAAAGGACTTAGATTTATACATACAGGATAAGCAGGGAAAGAGTAACCAGGGTTTGGGTAACAAACCTCGGTAATAATTAACCGAAGTAAGTGTTATGGTATCATATAACTTGCCAAGATGCAGAAATACCATAAGATAACCGAGGATATGAAACAAAATATAGCAATAACCGTAAGTTTGACAAAGTGCCAAGCAAAGAACTTCAGTACACCTATAAAATCCCAGAGGGATAGTTTGTCATAGTTATGATATATTTATAAAGTGTGGCTTAGAATGATTGGATAAAAGATAGAAGAAAAAGGAGAAAAAAGTCGCATAGGTGTGCGTACAAGGACATAGTCGTACAGGCTGATTGACAGAAGGTAGCAACAGTTACGATATTATACGAATTCTTAACACAGGTCGTGGTGTGAGAAAGAGGCCTGAAATGGGGAATGCCCTGGCCTTTGGATTTATTAGCAGAACAATTGCCTAGATTGAAAGGACAGTATAACAATATTCGTAAGATTTATAGGTTATGAGACTGATAACCACATCAGTCAACATTTGAGGATGAATGTTCCAAAGAGGGGAATGATGTTACATCCCATGTTTTCCTGTGTAAAAGTACATCGTAAGTCAGGTGATGTATGCTGTGAAAGTAGATCATCGTTGAATGTACATAAAGTTAGTTAATCATGTTACTTTAGAGGTTACAAATATTTAATATCATGAACTTCAAGTACCAAGATGCTAAACAAATCGAAGAAAATAATTTTTGTCGAAACGGCAAGTTGAGAATCTTATAATCCATAATTTTGGGGTGATTAATATGATAAGGAGGTGATAATATGCGGTATTTTAATCATATTATAGTCGTGTGTTAATTTCAAAGTCAAACGAGTTAGGAAACAAAAATGGACAAAAGTTGTCGCAAGTTACATTCATAATTTTACTTAAAATTTAGGTCTAATGTTACTTAGATTTTCTCTTAACGTAATTGGAATTACAGGGTGATTGTAAGTCCCCGTTATAATTTCCTAATGATTTAAGATTTTAATGTGCGCCAGCGGTATTTGAGGATAGCGTATTTGAGTATTAAAGGAGACCTATGGGATAGAACTACATCATTTTGAAATGAAAGTATATGTTTAAGGTGTGTTAGATCATACTAAGGAGTTTTTTGAATTGCAAGAATTTGTGTGGAACGAGTTGGATACATTAAGTGGAAAGGACATCTCAATTAGCACAAGACTCGACTTCAAACGAATGCCACTCTGAAAATATAATATCTTAGGTGGTGCTATACCTAACAAATTAAAACCCTTTGAGCCTACTTTCCAATTCATCAAACCATTTGTCATTTGGATATTTCTACAGAATTTTATGGCCATTTTACCAGACCTATACCATATGCGCGCCGATTGAAGGAGGTTGTTGAAAGATATTCATTAGTATGGAAGGTGGTTGTTAGGTGAAGAAATTCCATTGAAGGAGGTTGTTGAAAGATATTCACGTTAGATGTTTGAGAAAAAGTCTAAATGACTTAAATTATAAAAATCAAAATAATATTGGTACAAATGTGTTGCATTGTTGTAGATTAAAGTTGTTTAGTGTGGTGGTCCATTGTAGTACTATTAAGGGGTGAATTTCAGGTATGTTGGCTAAACTACTCTCTTAGAATTGAATTACATGATGTTTCCGCAAGTTTCAAGTAAGCTTGGCTCACGTTCCTAATAAATTCGACTATTCCGAATGAACCTTGTGTCGAAAGATATTTATATATATAAATATATGTGTTCAAACTGTTTTTCGCATGCTTTTGTCATATTATGTTATCCTTCTGGAACATGTTAAAAAGTGTGATATGTGTATTAAAATGTTATGACTCTTAGTCGTGTTTCAAATGAAAGTCGGTTATGCTTAACATGGAAAGAATAATCCATGCGTCCAAAACTCATATATATACTTAAAACCTTGATTTTGAATACTCATATAGTTGATAATCTATAAAGATACTTGAAAGTGATAGAAGTGAGTTTTAATTGTGTATTGCCCTTTTTGGGAAAAGTATTTCAAGAATAAATGGTGTTTTCTCTCTCTCTCCAAATATCAAGTTCTCCCTTCATAAATGGTCCATAGGGTCTAAATAACGAAATGGGGTCGGGTTGTAAAAATCCAAAAATGAAGCTCCAAAATGGGATCTGCGGTCGCATATGCGACCTCATAATACTTCTGCGGTCCGCAAAATAACCCTCCGGAACTGGGCTGGTTTGCCCCACTCTGCGACCGTTATGCGCCGCAGACCTGTTCTGTGATCGCATAATGCGCCGCAGAACCTCCCTCAAAACAATTTCTAAGCTGGCGCTGCGATCAGTTTGCGACCCGTGAAATCATTTTGCGGTCACATAATGGGCCACAGAATGACATCCAAAATGGCCCAAATGACTGCCTCACTCTACGGCCATTCTGTGTCCTGCAGGGAGATTTTGTGTCCGCATAATAGGCTTTAGAAATGCCCAATTCTACAAAATATATTCCTCCAACTAATCATTAACACGTACGCCTACCTCGGCACCACGAAACCTCGGGTTTGTTTTAGGAAAATATTTACGGGGCCTTATAACAAGAACCCTACTAGGCTCCGAAAAATCAAGTCTCACAAACTGATTAGCAAAGCCTGAACATACATGGCTAGTGGTCTCTCTGCTGCCGCAAAATATGTCAAATTGCCCATACAAGGAGCCTTTGTACTCAAGGCATGGACCACCGCATTGGCCTTCTCGGGATGATACAAAATGGTGATCTCATAGTCTTTCAGCAACATTAACCATCTTCGCTGCTCCAAATTAAGGTTCTTCCGCTTGAACATATACTGGAGACTCTGATGGTCGGTATAGACCTCACATGGAACACCGTATAGATATTGCCTCCAAATCTTCAATGCGTGAACAATAGAAAAACATTGGCCTTCTTAGGATGATACAAAATAGTAATCTCATAGTCTTTCAGCAACTTTAACCATTTCGCTGCTCCAAATTAAGGTTCTTCCGCTTGAACAGATACTGGATACTCCGATTGTCGGTATAGACTTCACATGGAACACCGTATAGATATTGCCTCCAAATCTTCAATGCGTGAACAATAGATACCAATTCTAAGTCATGCACATTGTTACTCTTCTCATGAACCTTCAATTGTCGAGACGCGCAGGAAATCACCCTACCATCTTGCATCAACACCGTGCCTAGCCCAATACGTGATGTATCACAATACAAAGTGTAATATGGAATAGTACTAGTATGTAAAGCTAAATTTCCTCTTACAAAATAGAACACCAATGAAAGAAGGGGAACCATCATGGAAGCAACAAGTAATAATCAATGATATCCAAATGCCAAGTTTAAACATAACAATATTAGAAATACAAAATAATATATAATTTTGGTTGGGAGATCATTTGCACCGATATAGCACTGTGTTTTTATCACAGACTATAATCACGCTCGATCGACTAGTCCATCTGCCCACAGACAATGTGGTTTGACATGTGATGGGAAAAAAGTGTTACAAAGAGTAGTACCACCATGTGCGCAGCATGGTATCTGATCTCCACCCGATCGGCTAGGCCGAATTTCCACATATGCCTTGTGGGTTAACTTTCCAATTCACAACTAATATCAATCTCATCCCAAATATGGGGAATAATCACAATCCACCACAATCCACCCCTACACTGTCACGTGCAGTTTCGGGCGTGGGCCATATGAACCACCCTTCCTCAGATTGCTAATTATACTCTCAAAAATATTTGTTTGTGGTATTGCACACAAGATAACATAAATACAAATGTATTCACCTCATCATCTTTCACATCGTATAAAACTTAATTACTATTTTCAATCACTCATAACAACAGTATTTTCGCGGCTCTTTTAGCCATTCACAAGTTTATTTATTCATGACACGGTGGTCGTATTTCATGTTCCACACTTCCATTTCTTTCCTCTCGTGTATCACCATCAATAATATCAACATATATAATTTTTTTGAAATCACAACTTCAAGTTCATTAGAAACTATAAATGGGCAAGTAGTAAGATAATTCATGGGTATGAGAGCGGCTTATTTTGCATGCATGATTAATCATGGAATGTAGGGAGATTGTTGCGCTAAAATAATAAAGAATGGGTTGTAGGATGAAGGAATCCTCCATAAAAGGACATTGAAACCTTAATGTAAACCTAGTGCTTGATAAAATGCTCAAATGAACTAAAACCATGATCATTTTCCTAATTTTGGTTCAATTTAGAACCATGATCATTTTCCTAATTTTGGTTCAATTTGCTAATTTTCTAAAATAGATTGAAGTTGCTAAGATTTCTGGAACATTTAGAGTTAAGGAAGCTCAAGTAATGTACGTTGGATAAACTCTTCTCTTAAAATCTAACCCCACAATATCCATGTAAGTCTCGAGTTGCTTATTGTGAATCGATTACCCGGATAAGCTGGTGTCAAAAGACACCCCTGATCAATATGTAATTCAAACGCTATTGTTATGTTGTACTATTATTTGAGAATGTGTTCAAAGTAGGGCTTGCATATCTAAATGCCTTAACCTTAAGTTGTGTTTCAAAAGAAATCATAGACTCTTATGTAATAAGAAAGGATCAAAATCACTTACCCAATAGGCCTCAAAAATGTGATGAATGAAGGTAAGTCCTGAAATACACTACATGTAATCAGCTGCAGATGTCGCATTTGCGACAAGAGGTTTGCAAATGTGACACAGGCATCGCAAATGCAAAGAGCCTATCGTGAATGCGACAACTGGTCCACAAATGCGAACCTAGCAGGCTCGCAAGTGCGAGAAAGCAATCGCAAAAGCGGCCAGCTCCAGTCCCAGCTCCCCATTACAAATGCGATCAGGGGTTCGCATATACGAACTCAGAACCTATCGCAAATGTGATATTAGTTCCGTAATTGCAAAAGTTGGTCCCCTAATGCAACATCGCAAAAGTGAACAGGATCTCATAAATGCGGTAATCACAAATGCAACCATTTCCTCACAAATGCGAAGAACAAAACACCTGCAAAAATCCTAACCTCTCTCAAACTCTCCGGTACGCGTCCAAAACTCACCCGAGCCCTCAGGGCTCCACTCCAACCATTTGCACAAGTACATAATCATCATTTGAACTCACTTGCGCGATCAAAATACCAAAATAATGTCCAAAACCATGAATCAGACAACAAAACACACGCAAATTACAATGAAACTGAACAATTGCAAAACGACAACATACGTCTAATTCCTATTAAACAAACTTAGAATGACACCAAATTTTGCAGGCATGTCCCAAATGAAAAAACAGAGTCGTACAAAGTCACAAAACCAAAATCTGATCCCGATAGACATAAAGTCAAACCATGGAAACTTAGGAAAATTTTAAACCTTCAAATTGTCAACTTTTGCCAAAAGTACCAAATTAGCCTAGAAACTTTCGAATCCAATTTTAGGCATATGACTAAGTCCAAAATTACCATATGGCCCTATTGGACTAATAAAAACTCTGTCCTGAGGTCAAATACACAAAGACAAGCTTGGTTAACTCTTCTAACTTAAAGCTTCCTTGTTGAGAATCATTCTTCTAAATCAATAATGAACTGCTGAGGAACCAAAACAAATGATACGCACAAGTCATAATACACCATACATTTCTACGCATGACCTCAAATCACCTAACTGAATACAAATTCTCATAACAACTGGTCGGGTAATACATTCTCCCCTACTTAAACAGGTTGATCCTCGAATGTGCGTAGAATTGTCCCAAAGCCATCAAGTCACTGTATAAACTCACCATGCCCATACACATAGGTGATCGCACTTCATCCCAATCTATATAAGTCTGACAACATAATCTAACTGATGATCATTGCCTTAACATTAGCTCCAAACCCTTAGAACCAAATCTCCAACTTCCCAAATTAATTATGACACACGATTCTGGCATCTATATGCTGTATAAGTCAGTATTAAGCTGCATCAAGCCGTAACCATATCCCAAGTGTATTCAAATGATATTCCATATTACTTTGATACACATAGCCATAGCTTCTAACCACCATAGTCATTCAAATATAAAATATTGTACCGGTATCTAACATCTTATCAATAAAAACCTTGTTCCAAATCTTCGAACAAAACCAATGATGAAAGAAATACACAGAAATGCATAACCCCCATCACATCAACCAATCATGGAGCTTTCTTGCCCGACGAGAACCAAAGCCAAAATATAGGCTGACTAAAGACACTATAGTTCCAAACATAGTTTAATCAAATTTGATGGCTCTACATTCAGGCCCGATAACTTCACCTCATCCAATACAAAGTGCTCTACCAATATGCCACATAAATCCTACCTAGTGTCGCACACCATGCAATAAGTGCATCAAACAAGCGACAAATTCGATGTACCCAATAATTGAAGATAATCAAATGAGAGAACCGCCCCGCAAGCTCAACAGATACCACCATGGAGCGCAATGCAATGAAGCCATCACATAAGGGAGAAAAACAACACAAGAATTAAGCCCAAAGGATCATATCCCAACATAACTCTGATATGATGCGTGACCCAATCGAAAGACCTGTACATATAGGATATGTCGAGTCGTGATGCTCACCATCAACAACCATAAACATATCAACAACAGACGCATGAAGTGCATGACCATAACCATAGAAAAATGGATAGCACAATATACCACAAATACAAAGACCACAACCAAGGCGCAATCAACCATTCAACACCCCAAGAATTATCTCGCTCGAATTTTGCCACAAGGCCCCTGACAGAATCGCATCAGGTAAAAGTAATCAATAGGTCACAACCCATCATAGCATATGAGAGTAACACATGGAACATATCAGAACACGAAGAACCTCCACTCCAAACGATAACACATCCATCCACACTAACTGTGTTGGGTAGACAAATCTGACCTGATGTAGAATACACACTCTCATTAGGCCCACCAATGGCCTCTAAATAATTTTCGACCCTCCCAAAATAGGTAGATAAAAATAGAAATTTGCACAATAATGGATCTATAACACATGCCTTTGAGAATCCTCTTCGTCTTCAAATCCCTAGAATACCATAATCTCCCAATCCCAACTACATTATTCAAATTACAGACATATTCATCATACACAATCGTTCCATGAGAAATATTTCCATAATTCTTTATTGCCATATAGATAAATCTAACCATCAGTATTCAATCAATCAGGCCATTAGCGTAATACATGTCAGGCATCTACAAGTCAAAGCACAATGCGCCTTTTGGAGTGCGCACCCTTCTTAGGTTGTACCAGATAATGCTAGCATTCTTCTAAACATCTGAAACCGTCCATGCCATCTATAACTCGTGACCCCATACATGAGAAAAATTATAACACGCAATATGTTCGTTATGCCGTTGGCATACATCCAGCCCAAGCCATCCTCGAAACTATCAAGAACTATTCGAAACTCATCCACACATAACTAAACAATCAGAGCCGAATTTTCCCAACTTAACCAAGTCACACAAGCCGTCAAACCCAAGTGTATTTGCACAAAACACCGCTAAAGCATCAACACACCAAAGGAACCAATTACCTTTATTACTATGCTGACACTACACTTCCAAGCTGACCAATTTCTTCGAATCCTCCTCAACTTGCCTTCAGGTTAATAATTCTACTTGTTGGTACACTATGATCCTAAACCAAAGATCACCGCAAGAGATCCTAGAATGAATCACGTAGTCTAAAAGCCCATAAACCATTGTATTTGTAAGGCTCCATAAACGTTTACATAAAACCCAGGGTTTCATGGTGCCGAGGTAGGTGTATGTGTAAATGATAGTCGCGGTACGGAATTTTTGGTTGAACAATACGCTAGGGAGCTGAAGGAAAATGATTTGCAGAAAAAGGCATTTTTGTGGCCCACTATACGGCTACAGAATTACTTTGCAGGCTGCAAAATGGCCGCAAAGTAAGGCAGTCAAGTAGGCAACCTTTGGAGGTCATTTCGTGGCCAATTATGTGACTGCAAAACGGCCTCATACCCAGGTAGTGGTTCCCAGTTCTGAAGTGCCATTTCACGGACCACAAAGCATTGTGCGGTCGCATATGTGACCACAGACCTTTGTCGGGGCTCCTATTTTTCTAATTTTTGAAACCGGCCCCATTCTAATAAAACTCCCTTGGGGATCATTTTAAAGGGGAAAAACATATATTTCTAGAGAAAGGGAGTGTCATAGAGTGAGAAAAGGAGTTCCTAAGCTTCATCTACCAATTCGTACTAAAATATTGGAAGATTAATAAGGAAAGCACACTAGGTCTTCATCCTAGAGGTAAGCGTTTACGCCCTAACCCTAAACTTTGAAATTTAACTAGAAATGGTAAATTAGTAAGATAATTCATGGGTGTGGGAGTTGTTTATTTTGCATGCATGTGTTATCAAGTGATGTAGGGAGATTGTTGATCGAAAATTGGCAAGGCATGGGTTGTGGGAAGATACAATCCTCCATAAAAGGACAATGAAACCTTAATATGCAACTCGTGTTTGATAAAATGCTCGAATGAGCTAGAACCATGATGATCTTCCTAATTTTGATTCAATTTGATACATTTCTAAAATAAATCGAAGTTGCTTAGAATTTCGGGACATTTTAGAGTCTAAAGAAGCTCAAGTGAGGTAGGTTGTCTAAACTCTTCTCTTAAAATTGAACCAAACGATATCCATGTAAGTCCCGAGTTGCTTATTGTGAATCGATTACCCGGATAAGCTGGTGTTAAAAGACATCCGTGATCAATATGTAATTCAATGCTTTTGTTATGTTGTACTACTATTTGAGAATGTGTTCAAAGTATGGGTTGCATATCTAAATGCCTTGACTTCAAGTTGTGTTTCAAGTGAAAGCTAATGAAAATTGTGTAAGAAACCGTAATGCGCTTAAGACTCCGATTTGCTCATATGTGTGCTTAAATTTCTTGAATAGAAATGCCTTGTTGTTAGAAAGTCCATGACAAAGGTTGAAAGTACAAAGGTGTACACGAAATATGAAACATGAAATATGAAATACGTAATGCACAATGTGAAATATAAAACACGACCAACATGCCAAGAGAAATAATACAATTGTGACCACTAGTGCTAATAAAATGAAGAGATGTGCATGAAATATGAAACGGGATGATTGATAGAAAAAGATAATGTCTCACATGAGACGGCCTAGCCGATCGGGTCTTGATCGGATGCCATGCCCCACACATAGTGGTGAGTATATTGGAAATTGTAATCAAAAATTTGAACAGTGGTATATCGGTACTAAAGGTCTCCCAACTTAAAATGTGGAAATTTACTTGAAAACTTATCACATTCCTAATTTGATATTTGGTAACTGCCTGAGGCATTAATTAATATCATGATTGTCCTAACTTGCATTACTGTTCATTCTTATGAGAGGGTGTTTAGT
>AWOL01S0017139.1:4948-60617 GCA_000715115.1 Nicotiana otophora
GTGTGTCGGTTCCCTACATTATGGCGATTAAGGACATGTATGATGGGGCTAAGACACGGGTTAGGACAGTAGGAGGCGACTCTGAGCATTTTTCGGTTGTAATGGGGTTACACCAAGGTTCTGCGCTTAGTCCATTCTTATTTGCCCTGGTGATGGATGCGTTAACAAACCATATTCAAGGGGATATGCCATGGTGCATGATATTCGCCGATGACATAGTTCTGATTGATGAGTCACGAGTCGGTGTTAACGAGAGGCTGGAGGTTTGGAGACAGGCACTTGAGTCTAAGGGTTTCAAGTTGAGCAGGACGAAGACGGAGTACCTGAAGTGTAAGTTTAGTGCTGGCCAGAGGAAGTGGGCATGGATGTGAGGCTTGATTCGCAGGTCATCCTGAGTAGAGACAGTTTCAAGTACCTTGGTTCGATTATCCAGAGGGAGGGGAGATCGACGAGGATGTCACACACCGTATTGGGGTAGGATGGATGAAATGGAGGTTAGCATCTGGAGTCTTGTGTGACAAGAGAGTGCCACCGATAATCAAAGGTAAGTTTTATAAAGCGGTAGTTAGACCGGCCATGATGTATGGGGTTGAGTGTTGGCCCGTTAAGAACTCACATATCCAGAAGATGAAAGTAGCAGAAATGAGGATGTTGCGGTGGATGTGCGGGCACACTAGGATAGATAAGATTAGGAATGATGATATTCGGGAGAAGGTGCATGTGGCTCCCATTGATGACAAGATGCGGGAAGCGAGGCTTAGATGGTTCGGACATGTTCAGAGGAGAAGCCCAGATGCTCCGGTACGGAGGTGTGAGCAGCTGGTTGTGGAGGGCACGAGAAGAGGTAGAGGGCGGCCTAAGAAGTATTGGGGAGAGGTGATCAGGCAGGATATGGCGAGGCTCCAGATTTCTGAGGACATGACACTTGATAGGAAGATGTGGAGGTCGAGTATTAGGGTTGTAGGTTAGGAGGTAGTTGAGTCGTGCCTTACTTCGTACCATTGTGGGACTAGCCATTTAGGGGTTTTGTCTAAGATAGCTAGTGGCAATGTTGTGGCTTACTATTTCACTTTTTAGTGTATGTCCTATTTACTAGCTATCGCTTTTGCTTTGCATCTTTCCTCTAGATTTCACGGTGTTCCTATTTTTCTTATAATTGTTGTGGCGATACTAGTATTTACTAATATTGTCTCCCTTAGCTTTGCATCTTTCTTCTAGATTTCATGGTGTTCCTATTTATCCTATGAGTGTTGTTGTGATACTAATATTGTCTCCCTTTTTGTCCTTTTGTCTTTGTTTTTTTGAGCCGAGGGTCTTTCGGAAACAGCCTCTCTACTCCTTCGGGGTAGGGTTAAGGTCTGCGTACACACTACCCTCCCCAGACCCCATTAATGGGATTTTACTGGGTTGTTGTTGTTGTTGTATCCCAAAGGCTCCACAGCCAAAAATGCTTACTCCGAAGAGACTTTATGTGAACCTAAAACTGTGTCTTTCACCTTCTTGATATTGAAATGCATAATTCACAATAATATAAGATTCCACGAGTCTCAACACCGTTCAATGCAACTCCCAGTTTTCTAGCCATATTTATAAATCTTGAATCCATTGGAACCATTCTCGAGAGTCATCCACTCTACTCAATTCTCGAATTAACCGACCAAATGGACCGAAACGACATGTGCCCTCTTAGCACACCAACACCTAAGGGAATAAAGAGTAACCCGCACTCCTACGCAACCGAGCAAATTCCCACTCCATGTACACTATATTCTCTGTGAATAACCGCTCAATTATTTTATGGTCCTCCTATAACCATAGAGTGTAATACAACTTGTGTCCAGGAATTCCTTTACCCGAGTCATCCTCGATCTCGACCTCTGTAACTCATAACTGACTCACCGGTATACCCCGAACCGAAACTAATACGACCCATAACCGTGCAATCAACTCATCAATAGCAGACTCCCCCACTTAGCCTTAAGTTACAATTATATAAAATTAGAATCCGTAAGGATTTCTCCTTCTCAATTACCAAGGTCTTGCACCGTTAACCTGCCAGACTTTTCGAAGTCTTTAATTAAGCCTTTCATGAACATTCTGAATCTCCAGCCAAAATCACATACGCGAACTCCTACCGGGTAGCGAGTAATATTCCTCACAAACGCTTCATCAACATCACGCCACCGCTAGTTGCACACAGGAGATAACCTACATGTGGAATTCCTTACCGACATCTTCCAATGACACTGCACTGAGTGCAACGACCACTAAATCCGTAAATTCTCCTGAGTTCATGCTCGCCCACCATCTGTATAAGTCTGCACTTTCCCTATTGACATCAACTGTACGTCAACAATACCTTCCGAACTCAAGTCATATTGCACCTGACACGATAATCAGATCTTCACGCCTCTATTCATTTCAAACACACTCCTTTCTGCCATATTCAATTTACCTTTGTACACTAACCATCACTCCAAATAGAGTTTGCATGCCGATTCACATACTAACACGATTCCAAACCATTCTACACTTTCTCAAGGCGCACGACTACCCTACTAGTGAATTCCTATGCTAATTTGCCACTCTCACTTCAGTTAAATCATCTCTTTTGAGAACCTTCTCAAACTCTACTTCTCTTACTTGACCTGCTAGTACTCTAACCACCGCGAAATACTTCCCGGCATGTCTTCCCTCATACTTTTCTACCCAACTGCTGCATCAAATCGAAATGTATCTCCGTTGCACCTGAACCAATAAAATGTTACCGACTCTAAGTCTTTTCTAAGATCATCTTTCTCGAGCCATCAACATCAAAAATACCCATTCGCAACCACAATACACAATCACTTACCCTTCTTAAGTCCAAACTCATTGACAAGACATGAGAATTTAATTTTTCCTAACATTTAACAATGTGAAAGATCCTTCAAACATTAGCACACGAGACCGTACGTCACATCAAAATGAAAATCAAGCGCCCAATGGCCTTCCTTTATATTTCAAGGAAACACTTCTCGTCATATTTAAATCGTCTTAACATATCCCGCAGTTACATCATACTCATCACAAAGCCATTTCACCGCACATTGAGCCATGGATTACACTCGTAGGGGCATTACTGGACATATGAGTCCAAATGTATAGGTTATAATTGAAGCTACCGAGCCAAAACTACGGTTTAAACCTGGCCTCAACTCCTCCAGACTAGCCCATCACCAAAATACATAATACACACCTCGAACCTCGTTCATAGAATCACAAGCCGGCGATGCACAACTGATATCGAGTGCTCATGTGCGCATACGAATGCGTGGAAGGAATTCAAAGAGTTATGTTTCAAGCTGAATCAATTTCGCACGATAGAATACAAGAAATTGAAATTTTTCTAAAGGTTCTGCAACCTCTCGAAGATAAGTACAGATGTCTCCGTACCGATCCGCAAGACTCTACTAAACCCGCTCATGACTCGTAAGACCTATGTAACCTAGGATCTGATACCAATCTATCACGACCCAAAACTAACCCTGTCGTGATGGCGCCTATCGTGGAACTAGGCAAGCCGACTCATTTCCAAAACAAACCGATATTTCATTTCAAAGATAATTCCAAGGTTATTTAAAATAAAACCTCCATTTAAAAGAGTTCAAATCAAAGAAAAATAGAATTACGAAAAAGAAAAGCCCTACATCAGGGTGTCACTAGTCATGAGCATCTACTATAATCTGTCTAACAATATCAAGGCTAACTTAGCCTGGAAAATAGCTAAATATAACTAGAGGGAGATAAGAGGGAGAAGAGCAGGGGCTGCGATCATCAAACAGCTACCTTACTATCTCCAAGAAAACTTGCAACCAGAACACTCAATAACTGCTACCGTGTCCATCTACACCTGAATCTCCACACAAGGTGCAGAGAGTAACGTGAGTACGCCAACTCAGTAAGTATCAATAATAAATAAAGACTGAGTAGTAGTGACGAGCAATAAAGCATATGACATTCATATCATGAAATCTCAGTAAAGTACAACATGCTTAAAAATCAGTGTTTGAATCGCATCGTCTCGTTTAAACCCGGTTCCAGTAAAAATCATTTAAAGATATTTTTCTAACAGTTTTTCAAACAAAGGCTCAGCAAATGTGAGTAATAATGATGAAATTATAAACAGCTCCTCGGGCAAATCTCACAATCATTCTTGCCACTCGGGCATACCTCACAATCACTCTTGCCACTCGGGCATACCTCACAATCACTCTTGCCACTCGGGCATACCTCACAATCACTCTTGCCACTCGGGCATACCTCACAATCACTCGGCACTCGGCACTCGCACTCAGTAGGTACCTGCGCTCACTGGGGGTGTGTACAGACTCCGGAGGGGATCCTTCATCCCAAGCGCTATAATCTGCACGGACAACTCACGTGCGATAATAATAAAAGTATGCTGCAGGTAGGCAGCCCCGATCCACACTCATCCTCACAAATCAGGCCCTCGGCCTCACTCAGTCACAAGTATGCTGCAGGCGGGCAGCCCCGATCCACACTCATCCTCACCAATTAGGCCCTCGGCCTCACTCAGTTATAAATATTTCAAGCCACTCAGGCATTTCAGTAAAACAGGGCATTCGGCCTAAAATATTTATATGCATAAAATGGAGTCATAAAACTGAGTTATGCGGTAAACAAGGATAAACATGACTGAGCATAGATTTTCAATCGAAAACAGTAAGAGGATGGTAAGAAACATCCCCTGAGGATCCAAACAGCATTGGCGCAAGGCCCAAACATGGCATTCAGCCCAATTTACTGAAATTCTTTCTAAAACATATAAGTATCAAATGGTTTCAACAAGTATGCAACTTTACAGTTGCTACGGGACGGACCAAGTCACAAATCCCCAATAGTGCACACCTACACGCCTGTCACCTAGCATGTGCGTCACTTTAAAATAGTAGAATGATACAAAATCCGGGGTTTCATACCCTCACGACTAGATTTACAATCGTTACTTACCTCAAACCGGTCAAATCTCTACCTCGCAATGCTCTTGCCTCTGGATTCGGCCTCCAAATGCTCCAAATCTATTCACAATCAGTATAATACCATCAATATATGCTAATGGAATAAAGTCCACAAGAAAAGCTTCAAAATTAAACCAAAACCCGAAATTGGCTCAAAATTTCCTGTAGGGCCCACGTCTCGAAACCCGACAAAACTTATAAAATTCAAAAGCCCTTTCAACCACAGGTCTACCCATACTAATTTTACCAAAATCTGACCTCAACTCGACCCTCAAATGCATAAATCTTAGTTCCACATTTCTAAGTTCTAATCTCCGATTTATACCTCAAAATCATGTAATATAGTCAGATTATTCGATGATAATTCAATATTATGGAGTAGAAATGATAACAAGGGACTTATCTCAAGTGTTCCTTGAAAATATACCAAAAATCGGCTCTCCTCAAGCTCCAATTTGTCAAAAATGGCGAATGGGACGAAGACCCTGTTTTTATAATTCTGCCGAGACATCCTCGGTCTTCGATCGAGGTCCTCGATCCTGGTCCTCGATCCTTGACCTCGATCTTAGTGCTAGATCCTAGGCCTCGATCCTGGGCCTTCGATCCTGATTCTCAGTCCTAGGTCTCCGATCATGCCTTCGATCTTGGCCTTCGACCGTGACCCTCGACCCTGGGCTCGATCATATCTTCGATCGTGGCCCTCGACTTTGAGCTCAATCATATCTTCGATCGTGCCCCTCGATTCTGGGCTCGATCATCTCTACGATCATGACCCTCAATTCTGGGCTCGATCCCTGGGCTCGATCGCTGGCAGAAGAAATTTCCAATAGAAGGAAATTGCAGCAGCTGTTGTAGTTCAATTTTTGATCCGTTAACCATCCGAAACTCACCCGAGGCCCTCGGGACCTCAACAAAATATACCAACAAATCTTAAAACATCATATGAACTTATTTGAATCCTCAAATCACCTCAAACAACGCTAAAACCATGAATTACACCCCAATTCAAGCCTAATGAACTTTAAAATTTCTAATTTCTACAAACAATTTCGGAACCTATCAAATCACGTCCGATTGACCTCAAATTTTGCACACAAGTCATAAATGACATGACAGAGGTATTCCAATTTTCAAAATCGGATTCCGACTCCGATATCAAAAAGTCAACCCCCCGGTCAAACTTCTCAAAAATAAAACTTTCGGCATTTCCAGCCTAATTCCTCTACGGACTTCCAAATAATATTCCGGATATGCTCCTAAGCCCAAAATCACCATACGGAACTATTGGAATCATCAAAATTCAAATCCAAGTTCGTTTACACATAGGTCCATATCCGGTCTACTTTTCTAACTTAAAAGTTTCAATTATGAGACTAAGTGTCTCATTTCACTCGGAGTTCCTTCCAGACTCGAACCAACTAACCCGATATAATATAATATTGCTAATTAACACAAAAATAAGTAGAAATGGGGAAAACAGGGCTATAACTCTCGAAACGATCGGGAGGGTCGTTACACAGATATTATGAGTTTAGAGATTGGTTTAACTGTCATGCTTACTGCAAGGGGAACAACGGATTGAAGCATTATATTGAAACTTTCTTGAATCTTGCACAACAGGAGAAGCTGAATAATGGTACATTTTGGTATATTATGGCTAAGAAGAATTTCCATTGCAGCATGTAGTTGGTTCATTATTTGATGCTTTCTCGCATATTCACCAATGATCGAGATTCCATTAGTTTCAAGATTTTTGGTCATAATGTGTCATTCAGTCTTGAAGACTTTCATATTATGTGCGGTTTGAGGATTACAACACATAATGTTGAAAAACCAGTTAAACAAGAGAGCAAGATTCTGAAGCGCTATTTTGACAAGTCTAAGGGTGTGACCTTGAAAGACATTCGAGATTATATGACCCGGAATAAAATTCAAAAGGATGATGTGAATTTCAAACACGTATGCGAGAGTGATGAAGATGCTGTGAAGCTTATGGAAATTCTTGTTGTGTAGTCTGTTTTGTTTGGAAAAAAAATGAATCAACTGTGTCGGTGAAGTATGCAGCTATTGTTGAAGACAATGAGGCTTGTGCTGATTATCCTTGGGGTAATGCATCTTATGAGAAGCTCATTACCTCAATGAAATATTCTTTGGACAACCAGGACAAAAAGAAACCAACTGAGTATACTATAGGTGGATTTCCACTTCCACTATGCGTTTGGTTCTATGAGTGCTTCCCAGATATTCGGGAGAAGTATTTAAAAGAGGAAGACTTCTTTGATGCCCCTCAGGTTCCCAGGATGTTACGTTATGTATCTTTGGGAGAGCCTAAATATAAAGAACTTTATGAGAATTACTTCAGTAATCATGGTGTAGGTTAATGTTTTTTTTTCTTTTTTTTTTTTTTCTGTAGTTGTGTTAATATGTTGACGTATCAGTTTTATTTTATTTTCATAATATACTTTTTTGTATTAAACAGAAATATCAGACATTTAGGATAGTGGATATAATTCCTACCGAAGAGGAATTGAATTCAATGCCTTTAATTGGACAATTACCATGTAGCCGGATTCGTTCAAAGGTACTGAATCCAGTTCCATCAACTGGTGAATCACCACGTAGTCGGAGTTAATCAAAAGAAACCAATCGAACTCTTATAATTAGTGAATCATCACGTAGTCAGAGTCTATCAAAAGAAGCCAATCGAACTCCTGTAATTGGCGAATCATCTCGTACCCAGAGTCGTTCTAACCGTTCTACAATGGCGTTTGACAATGATGAATTAGTCAACACAATATGTCGTCTAAGTTTTGAGCTGAAGTTTTTTGTTTTTGTGTTTTATAAAACTACAACATATTCTAGCTGAAATTTTTTGTTCTGTTTGGGATGAACTTCAGCATTCTAGCAGCTGAAGCTTTGTTTTGTATTTGCTGAACTTCAACATGTTTTTAACTGAAGCTTTGTTCTGTATTTACTGAACTTCAGCATGTTTTAGCTGAAGCTTTGTTCTGTATTTGCTGAACTTTAGCATGGTTTAGTTGAAGTTTTGTTATGTGTTTGTTGAACTTCAGCATTCTTTTAGACCTGAAGTTTTGTTCTGTGTATCTATACTAGAGGGTAACGAGGGAAGTTAAAAGACATGCAGAAGAAGAAAGACGCATGATCGCGAAAAAAAGTTGTTGAGGAGTTTCAACAAGATGAACGATCTTCTATTGTGGATGAGGTTATGATAAAAGTCAAGGTAATCTTATTTATAGAGAAGTCTTTTTTCTGCTAATGTTATTCAGATTAATCATTGTTAGTAATTTTTATAGGAATATTTTGATGAGAAATTTGAAAAGTTGTTCAAGATTGTCGATAAATCAAAAGGAATGGACGATGGTGATGCAGATTTTGATTTGATGAACTATCAACAATATGATAGGATGAGCGACTCGTTCGAACCTCTATCGGATATTAATACTGCTCATGATCCAATGCATAAAGTCGCAGATGAAAATATAACAGGTGAGGAAGCGGCTCTTGAAGGCGATGTTCAAGTATTCGAGGAAGTTCAACGTGTTGAACAACAAGTTGAAGAGGAATGTACCAGTGTTGATAGACTGAGCAAAGATGGTTATGACAAACAGTTATCAACCGAGAATGTAGGAAGCAAGAAAGGTGCAGCTGATGAAGTTGTCGATACTGAAGAACATGCACCGAGTTGTGCTTTGGGTAGTGATATTGCACAACGCAATGTGTGTGTTGGTGGAGATCATGAACCTGTTGGTACTGAAGAACTGACACTGAGTGATGTGTGTACCACTATTGGGAAAGGCAATCCGTTTGCGGACACAATAGCTACTTGCCAAGAAATTTAGGTGTCGAGACACATGATGTTTTCTCTACAGGTATAAATATTTTCTATGTTATATATATATATATATATATATATATCATTGATACCTCCCCCATATATCATTGATCCCTCCCCCCTATTTATGAATATGCAGTGAAAGTTAAAAATAGTGGTGCTTCAATTGATACAACTCAAAAACTCTCTGATGATGCTGCATTGTATGAAGATAGAGTTGAGAAAATCTTTCTAGAGAATACTCAAATGCTCCTTGACGTCGTTGCTGCACAATGGAATGAAGCCGGAGCTGCTGAGATTGAAAAGGCATGCAGTCTGGCAAAACCGTAATGGAAGACAAACGTCAAGGTATTCTATAGATCACAAATTTATTACATTTGATCCAATTATATATTTTCTGTTTGAAATTTTACATACTTTCTTTTCCTTTTTTATGTTTTTTGATGATTATTCAGAAAGACTCAATGCAGCTAAAAAGGAAATTAGTGAGATCATTCGGCTATATGAAACAGGAGAAATACATCTATTCACACATGTTGGCTCACAGACAGGTGTGAAGTGTGTTTGTATTATTTTTAAATTTAGTCAGTATTATTGAGTATATTATTTTTTTGCATGAAGATATAGGCGTATCTGAAGGTAATGGAAGTGGATCCGTTGGAATGCAAACACCATATGTGTCGCAACACTTAGACCAGGTAGTTATTTTCTGCAATTGGATTACAAGGTATTTTTTGCCTAATGTGTATTTATATCAGCTGTATTTTATGTATATATTTTCCTTGCTTTTGCAGATCTCATATGATGCTCACAACTTCTTCCAAATCCTAAGAGAAGGAAAATATCCAGTTCTCCTAATGTTATGAGTGACACCAGTGATATCCCTAACTTCAAGTTATGTTCCTTTTTGCTGGGTAGTACAGAAGGGACTGGTTCAGAAGGTAATTCTGTTGCTATTGTTGTTGGTGAAGATAGACAAGGACATCGCGAATAGTAGGGAGTTGGTCAAGTATCTGCTACCATGGCTGTGGATTTTTCCCCTACTGCTGAACCGCAGCAGTTAGTTGTGACGGAACAGCAGGAAGAGCAAGCAAAAAGAAAACCAAATAAAATAGGGAAAATGATTCGTATGGAGAGTATTTGATTGAAATCTCCTTACGTCATTCCTAAACAAAAGCGAAGGGTGAAATATTGGAAAGTAGGAAAGATTACACGAAGGTGTCCCTTCCATTATGTTAATCAAGACAGTGCATTGATGCAAAGATTTACAGACAGGTTGAAGACGGATGCCAGTGAATATAATTCCAATCCATTCAGATTAGCTGGAATTGATATTCCAAAGTCATTCTTTACCGAACTTATGGATCCTACTTCTGATCTTTCGGATGAAGTAAGTTATTAAGTTTATTTTTTGAATTGGTTTTCAACTATATTTCCCAAAACTTCAGCTTATTTTTGTTTTAAAGTTTTTGTACTATAATTTGGTAAACTTCAGTTTTATGCATGGTAAAACTGCTGAAGTAGTTTAGCTTATTTGCTAAAACTTCAGACTAAACTTGCTGGAGTTTTTGACATGCAGTCTCTAGTTTTTTTTTCTAAACTTTAAATCAAACATGCTGAAGTTTTTTAGGTTATTTCCTAACACTTCATATTGAATATGCTTAAGTTTTTGTCAGGCAGTTTGTAGTTTTGTAATGCATTTTTTCTAAACTTCATACTTATGCATGCTGAAGTTTTTTATTTCACATATTTTCTTTTATTGTTGTGCATTTGTAGCATATTGAAGTGGGCGTATATTTCTTGCGCAAAAAATATTGCTATCACCTTCCAAGTTATCTAAAATCAAGATATTCAGTAACAAATTTAATTTGTGATCAGTATATGACTAAGTTGGCTAGTGTTCATTCTTCAGATGAACAGAAGGAGAAAATTAGAATAAGGACGGAAAAGAGAATGGAGGAGAAAAACAAATGGAAGGGAAAAAGAGCAAATCAAAGAGAAATAGGACTGCAAAAAAAGAAGAAGAAGAAGAAGAAGAAGAAGAAGAAGAAGAAGAAGTGGAGATTGAGGATCTTACTGAGTTTATTTGGCTTATTGAAGAATCAACTGGTGAAAAGGTGGCCAACTACGTAAGAGGCATTGAACTTTCATGTGGTATAACATGGGCATCTGCCGAAAAAGTATTCTTTCCATTTCGACTTAAACCAAGGTCGGGCCAGAGATCTATGCATTACTTTTTTAGAATTTTGCACTTTAAAGATAAAACTATATATGTGTGTGATTCCATGAGCAATACACCATATGAGCGTGCGGTTGAACATGTCCAAAATTATGCCCGGTTGATCCCACACTGTCTCAAATACTTGGACTTTGGAACACACAATAAAATTTATGGGGAAAATCCTGTGAAAAAATTTGCAATTAAGTGGATGAACACATCCCTACAGGATAACAAGTACGTGTTTGGCATATGTTTACCATGCATCTTATGTTTATTGTTTTTCCTTCATGTGTTAACTATTCTTCAATTCTTTTTCATGTTCTTTTTGTATTGTTGATTGTGGTATATTTGCTCTTAAGTTCCTTGATATGCGGTTGAAGCAAGAAGATGTCTTCAAATTCAATCAAAGTCATGCGTTGATATTCAGGAATGAATTGGCTGCAAATCTTTGGGCTCATGGAAAGTGAAAATAAGATAGCGGTTATGAAACTCTAGAAGAGCAACTAGGACATGACTATGGAGAATATGAAGACACTCTATGTGAATTTTTTTTGATAGAGAATAACTTGTAAATGAAAAACAATTTTTTTTTCTTTTGTTTTTCAAGGATGTAAGTAAAAACAAAATTGGATTTGTGAATATACATTAATTTTTGTGAATTATGTGATGTTTGTATTTTAAATTTTTGATCTATTCGCGTTAATTAGTCTTTAGTTTATCTTGGATTGTATCAAATACGTTTGTCTCTTTTATCATGAACTTAAGTATATTTTTGCGAAAATTCAGCACACTAAACTTCAGCATGAACTCAATAACTTTTTGTTTAGGCTGAAGTTTTGGCTAAAAAGTGTCGAATGTAGGACAAAAAGTTCATTAGCATATTTAGCATATTAGCATATTAGGATATTAGCATGAAGTTTTTAAGTTCTGCATGCTTAGTGTGAAGTGTTAGGAAATGAACAAAAAAACGTCAGCATGTTCAGTCTGAAGTTTTAGCACATGAACTAAATAACTTCAACATATTTAGACTGAAGTTTTAGCACATGAACTAAATAACTTCATCATATTAGCACATGAAATAAATATTAGCATATTAGCAACAAGTTTTAACTTCAACATGTTCATTCTGAAGTTTTAGCACATTAACTAAATAACTTTAGCATCTGTAGACTGAAGTTTTAGCACATGAACTAAATAACTTCACCATATTAGCACATGAACTAAATATTGGCATATTAGCATGAAGTTTTAACTTTTGCATGTTTAGTGTGAAGTGTTAGGAAATGAACAAAAAAAATTCAGCATGTTCAGTCTGAAGTTTTAGCATATGAACTAAATAACTTCAGCATCTTTAGACTGAAGTTTTAGCACATAAACTAAATAACTCCAGCATATTAGCACATGAAATAAATATTAGCATATTAGCATGAAGTTTTAACTTCAGCATGTTCAGTATGAAGTTTTAGCACATGAACTAAATAACTTCAGTATCTATAGACTGAAGTTTTTATGGGAAACTCATTGTTAACCCTCAAAACTTCAATATGTTTTGGTATTTTTTTTAACTTGATACTTATCTTATTTGCATTTACTAGCTACTTTTTTTCTTTTATTATCTATTTCATCTTACATTTAAATTTGTCTGATCATATAGTAAATGATCTGAAAAGTTATTTTTGAATTTACAAATAATAAATGAAAACTTTTCAGGCTGAAGTTATTTTTTTACTATAGAAAAACTGTGGACTTATTAGGCTGAAGTTACATTTCTTTTTCCATTTATCACCTACGTGTTTTCTTTACCACCTACTTATCCTGTTACATTCAATTTCTCTGAACGCAAAACAGTAAATAGACCTGAAAAGTTACCTTTATATTTATAGATATTAAATTGATTAGGTGTACTCTTTGGCTATATTAACAATCTCTTCACTTGAAAATTTCATAGTCATCCATAGACTTCTATCATATTTCTTTAAATTTATATTCATCCTTAGCCTTTTAACTTTTTGAAAGAAATAATGTCTAGTGCTAGCGGAAGTAGAAAGGTTACAATGGATGAACTTATGCAGAAGTGGGAGAGTTTAAAGTCTGATTGGAATAGTAACGTACCAATTCCTAATATTATGCAGACGTGGGATCAAATAAAGGCTGATTGGGAAAGAATCACACCACAGTTTTTTGTCGATGAATCATTCTAGAACAGGCTGAACCTCGAACGCAGTTGTGAAGGTTATTCAACCTCGTTTGACAAGGTTATCTAGCAGTTTGATTATTTTAAGTTTCTTATCTGGGACGACTATGCCAAGCTGCAAAACAACTTGAAGAGTCTTCCTTATCTTATGGACAGAGTAATAATTGAACAAAGTCAGTTGCATGATGAATTCAACAAGTTGAAGTGTGATCTCATTGGACTTTGTGGTCTTCTGTCCGAGTATCCTATAGTTATCTTGGATTCGGATGATGATGAGATATATCAAAAAATTGAAGATTACTGTTCTGATGATGGTGATGATACTTAGTTTTTGTAATCTTTTTTTATGTTTTTCTTTTGTGTTTTTTGTTAATATTTTTTATGGTTCTTCCTTTTGTTTTGTCAATGTTTTGATGATGGTCGTGTTTTGTTAATGTTAATGTTGTTATATAAATAAAAATCTTGTTACGTTTTTTGTGTAATTTTTTTAAATTTTGAAGGCTGCATTATGATTTTAATGTAATAACATAGTATGTCAACATAAAACTTCATGCCTTATAAGCTGAACTTAGCAAATATAAGTTAGAAACTTGAACGTTTTTTATCTGAAGTTTATAACTTTTGATAGTCACACTTTATAGGATGTAGTTGTTTTGCATACATTTTCTCGTTAATAAGCAATCTTTTAAGAGGCAGATTTATATATGTGAAATATTTTTGGTTCATTTCATAAAATTTCACACAAAACATGCTTAAGTTTTGTCCAGCAGTCTGCAACTTTTGTAATGATTTTTTTCCAAACTTCAGAGAGAATATGCTGAAGTTATTTAGTTCATTTTTTAAAATTCTGAAGTTTTGTTATACATATTCTTTTTTTTTGTGTGTGTTAAAGATATGAAATTTCACTTACAATTTTTTCTCGCTGAAGTCATTGCGTACTTTTTTAAAATGCAACCAAACCTGTAAGCCGCGCAACAAAAATGAGTGGTTTGTACTTCAAGCAATATATAAAAGAGTATTTTTCAATCCAAGAGCTTATTGTTTTTATTTCTACGAAAACAATCAAATTTCACATATATCATTCAATAATGAAAGTGTAAATTCAGACCAATGATTATTGAACGTTGGAGTATTTTTCAGCGTATTTCTTGGAATATGGATGAAGTGCTAGAGAAGACAAGCAAGTTATTCTGTTATGCCCAATTTGTTTACAGCGACTGCATTTGGTAGACTTCAATGGTATTGATTCAGTCGTAGAGATATGCCTTTTCTTTTGTCTTCTTCCTAGTAAAATCTCTACATCGGGAGGTTTTGTGATTTCAGATTCTACATTTTGTGGAATATCCCATGCATTTTGATCTGCCACAATATTCACATGTCCTTCATATATTTTGAACCATATTTACCTTGAATACCATTTTGAGCAGTAATCAGATTTCTGCAAATGTAACGACCCGACCGGTCGTTTTGAGAGTTATAGCCATGTTTCCCCCCATTTCTGCTTCTTTATGTGTTATTTAGCTGTAGTGTGTTGTATCGGGTTGGTTGATTCGGGTCCGGAGTAGTTTCGGAGTGGAATGAGACACTTAGTCTCTAAAGTAGAAGCTCAAGTTGGAAAAGTCAACTGGATGTTGACATATGTATAAACGATCTCGGATTTAAATTTTTATGGTTTCGTTAGCTTTGTTAGGTAATTTTGGACTTGGGAGTGCATCCGGAATGTGATTTGGAGGTCCGTAGTGGAATTAGGCTTGAATTAGCAAAATTAGAAATTTGATAATTTTTGGTCGGCAGTGAAAAATTTGATATCGGGATCGGAATGGAATTCCAAAAGTTGGAGTAGGTTCGTAGTGGCATTTGTGATGTGTGTGAAAAATTTGGGGTTATTCGGATGTGGTTTGGTTGGTTTCGGCATCAGTGGTCGAATTTGAAAATTTAGAAGTTCTTAGGCTTGAATCCGAGGGTAATTTGGTGTTTTGATGTTGTTTGGAGTGATTCGAAGGTTCGACTAAGTTTGTATGTTGATATATGACTTATTGGTATTTTTGGTTGAGGTCCTGAGGGACTCGTGGTGATTCCGGGTGGTTAACGGATTTGTGGAAGTTGGAAAATGCAGCTGAAGCTGTTGCTACTGATATTTCCACACCTGCGGAAGGGGGAGTCGGAGGTGCAAGGCCGCAGGTGCATTTAGGATAGCCGCAGATGCGGAAATGGAAGGCCAAGTCTGGGAACCAGGTGCGAAGGATTGGTCGCATCTGCGAGCCCGCATGTGCGAGGCCTTGAGCGTAGATGCGGAAAGGAAGAGTTGAGCCGGTTTCGCAGAAGCAGAAGTGTTGCGCAGGTGCGCGCCTGCAGGTGCGGAACCTGGGGCGCAGGTGCGTAATTTGAGGACTTAAGTGGTTCTCACAGGTGCGAGGATTCGACCGCAGGAGCATACATTTGGTCGCAGGTGCGAATGTACTGGGCAGAAAAACCCCAGTTCGTGGTTTTGTCTTCATTTTTCAATTTTTGGATTTGTGAAACTCGAGAGAGAGGCAATGTTTAGAAGGTTTTCAAGGAACAACGTTGGGGTAAGTGATCCTAACCCATAATAGTATAAATTTCGTGAATCTATGGCTTTGTTCGTCATTAATTAGTAGGATTTTGGAGTGAGAATGAGGGGTTAGGGCTTGGGATTTTGGAGAATTTAATTTAAGAATTTGAGGGACCAAACGATGTCAGATTTTGATGAATTCCATATGTATGGACTCGTGAGTGAATGAGCTTTCTAGTTTCGTAAATTTTTCATATTTCGAGACTGGGCCCGGGGGTCGGGTTTCAGCCAATTTCAGGGTTTGTGGCTAATTTGATAGTTTTTCTTGTGGAATTCATTCCTTTAGCATAAATTGATGGTATTGTACTGATTGTGAATAGATTCGGAGCATTTGGAGGCCGAGTCGAGAGGCAAGAGTATCACAGAGTAGAGATTTGATCGGTTTGAGGTAAGTAACGATTGTAAATCTAGTCCTGAGGATATGAAACCCCAGATTTCGTATCATTTACTATTTTGAGGTGACGCACATGCTAGGTGACAGGCGTGTGGGCATGCACCGTTGGGGATTGTGACTTGGTCCGTCCCGTAGCAACTGTAAAGTTGCATATTTTATTGAAACTATATGATACTTAAGAGTTTTAGAATTGAATTTCTGTAAATTGGGCGGAATGCCATGTTTGGGCCTTGTGCCAGTGCTGTTTGGACCCTTAGGGGACTTTTCTTACTATCCTTTCACTGGTTTCGATTGAAAATCTATACTCAGTCATGGTTATACCTGTTTACTACATAACTCTGTTTTTATTACTCTGTTTTGATACATATAAATATTATTTTGGGCTGAATACCCTATTTTACTGAGAGCCCTGGTGGCTTGAGAGGTTTGTGAGTGAGTGAGGCCGATGGTCAGATTTATGAGGATATTTATGGGATCAGACTGCCCGCCGCAGCATGTTTTGATATAGGTCGAGGGCCTGAGTAATTTATGCCATGATTTGACTTGATATAGCGCTTGGGCTGAATGAGCCCCTCCGGAGTCTGTACACACCCCCAGTGAGCGCAGATACCTACTAAGTGTGAGTGCCGAGGGCTGAGTGACTGGGAGGCATAAGTGATTGTGAGGTATGCCCGAGTGGCATAAGTGATTATGAGGTATGCCCGAGAGGCATGAATAACTGTGAGGTTTGCCCGAGGGGCTGTATATGAGTGATGTTTTGCCCGAGGGGTTGTTTATGATTTCATCATTTTTTCTCACCTTTGAATTGAGCCTCTGTTTGAAACTGTTGAAAAATATCTTTAAATGATTTTTACTGGAACTGGGTTTTAAACGAGATGATTTGATTCAAACACTGATTTTTAAAGCATGTTGTATTTTACCGAGATTTCATGATATGAATTTTATATGCTTTATTGCTCGTCACTACTGCTCAGTCTTTATTTACTATTGTTACTTACTGAGTTAGCATACTCAGTTTACTCCCTCCACCTTGTGTGCGGATCCATGTGTAGCTGGACACGGTAGCGGCTGTTGACTGTTCCGGTTGCAGAGTTTCTTGGGGATAGCAAGGTAGTTGCCTGGCGATCGCAACCTTGCTCTTCTCCCTCTTATCTTCCTTTAGTTGTATTTAGCTATTTCTCAGACTATGTTAGTCTTGATATTGTCAAACAAATTATAGTAGATGCTTATGACTAGTGACACCCCGATGTCGGGTTGTTTTTTTTTTCCGCACTTTTGTTTGATTTGAACTCCTTTACGAAGGTTTTTATGTTAAATAGCCATGAATTTTCTTTGAAATAAAAATATCGGTTTGTTTTGGAAAATGAGTCGGCTTGCCTAGTTCCACGATAGGCGCCATCACGACAGGGTTAGTTTGGGTCGTGACAACAAATATCTCTTATTAATAGCAGCAATTGCATATGGGCAGTGCAATTCATCAAGTTGGAATTCCAAACAGTCATAAGTTCTCTTCTTTAAGTCCATAATAAATTCTATTTCTTCACTATTTATTCTAAACAACATTGAATCAAGGTTGAACACCTAAGAAGGAATAAAAAAATAAAAAAAACTATACTAGTGTATTGTTGATTCAAAAAGAAAAAGTATGAAATTTTTTATATGTAACCAGTAAATAACTGCAGCAGATATAAAAAGCTGAAGTGATTATGCATTAGTTAATTACTTCAGAGAAAACACGTTGAAGTAAATTCTGAAGTTAATAAATATACTCACAAACATTTTGCAAGCCAAGTTCATCTTCTTGTTCATCTCTTCTTCTGCCCATATTGATACTTTGTGAAAAGTTTCATGTGCTTTTTTTCTCCGTTCGTAAAACCACTCTTCCAACTTTTCTTGGATGAAATCTAACATTCTTAAAATAGGTATCTCTCTCGCTTTTAGTAACACGGAATTCATTGATTCTTCCATGTTTGTTGTCAGTATATCATAACGTCGCCGTGGGAACCACGATCGAGCCCATCTCTCTGGCGGCTCTTCCATTATGTAATTGTATGTGTTTCTTGTCAACACTTTTGATTTGGGATATTATCTGATTAAAATCTTCACGTTTGTATGACCTTGCAGCGCTTTGAAAAAGATTTATTAACGTGGTTTTTGCATGTCTTTGCTTTAAATTTTTCTCGAAGTGATAGAGGCAGATACCATGGTGAGCTTCAAGATAAACTTTTCTAATCCCATTTGCGATCGATTGGGTTTTATCTAATAAAATACTAGTTCACGAAGGACTTGAATTACTTTTCTCATTTCCCCGAAGAACCAAATGTATGCATCATTGTTTTCTGAATCTGCTACACCAAAAGATAGAGGAAATATTTGATTGTTTGCATCCTTTGATATAACAACAAATATAACTCCACGATATTTTGACTTTAAAAATATTGCATCTACTGCAATCATGGGTCTACAGTAGCACCAACTAGCTATTAATGCCGCAGGATCAAAGAACATGTAAGAAAATCTGTACAGTGAAACACAAAAAAATAAATCATAAGGTGTGAAGTTTTTCAAATAGGAACATTTGAAACTTCAGGCTGATGGTTAGTATTGTTTTGCTTACCGATTCTGCTCACCTCTTTTTATGCTAGTGTACATCACTGGGTTTCTATGCACCATCATGTGTAGGTATGAAGGAAGAATTTGGTAGTTCTCTTTCGGTGTTCCACTTATGGAAGCAATAGCTTTTTGAATAGCATGCCATGCCTTGTGATATCCAATGTCAATTCCAAATTTCTTTTTCATTTCACTTTCTACAAAGGCTGGTGTAACCACAATCTTTTTATCTCGAACATGTTCTAAAATTTGTTCACTTATAAAATTTGATGTAGCATGCTTCTAATATGATTTTCTTGCATCAACCGAGCATTCATGGTTGTTATGATATTTTATCACCCTGAAAAGTGAGGAATATTTTATTCTGGTAGCACGTACATTCCAACCACATTTCTCCACTATGCATTTCAGCTCGTATCTCTTTGAAAATGATCTAACAGCAGTGAATTCAACTTTTTGGTTTATCTCCAAGATGCAGACAAATTTAGTCATGTTCTTCTTGTTGTCAAAAATTGATCCTACTCTTACTTTCTCATGAAACGCATCGTGCCTAAGTATTTTACAGGGTGGAGATTCTTTCAGCTTTCTCCTCACTCTTTTTCTTAATTTCTTAGAAGCAGTGGAAGTTTCAGCAATTTATTCAATTGTATCTGATGTTATCGGTATAAATTCCCTATTTTCTTCATCTTCGTTGTTGCTTGTCATTGTAGAAGGTAACAAAAAACTTTGTTGGATCGTGTGTGGGTTGTATATTTGTATTATTAGCTGTCCTTCTTCTTCTTAGTTTTCTATTTCCATTATTGGCTGTTCTAGTTCATGTTGATAATCAACAAATCTTTCTGAATCTATTGTATATGCAAGAGATGGTTTGAATGTTGCAGATTCTGAAGCAGCTATACTGTCAGAAATGAGTTGTAATTTTTCGACAACAAAATAGCAATTCTTGTAGGCTGAATTAGTTATTAGCAAATGTATACAGGTTCTGAGTTCTTCATCTGAAGTTACAAGCATCCCTTTGCTTGTATTTAGTTTGATATCAAACCATATCTTTAGTGAATATTTGGTTGAATCAATATCTGTAACTTCACTAATTTTCTTTTGAAAAGTATTGAATGATACTTGTTTATTAAGCAGAACAAGTTTTGTATCATGATCCAAGTATTTGAAATCAAAAGTCCACCTCCCATTGAAAGTAATACAGGGCACATCGAACTCATCCTACAGAAACATGTTTAGTGTCAAGTATTAGGAAACTGAACAAAAGAATTTAAGTGTGAAATTCATAAAAAAATCATTAGAAAATTACATACCGCAGGAAAAAAACTTAAGCATATTTAAGCTGAAGTTTTAGCAAATGTACTAGAATACTTCAGCTTGTTTATACTGAAGTTTTCGAAAAAAGCTCATGAAAAAACTGTTTAATGCAGGGCAAAACTTAAGCATGAACTAAATTTAACTTCAGCATGCAGGAGAAAATTACATAGTGCAGGAGGAAAACTTCAGCAGGTTTTTCCTGAATTTTTTACAAATGAACTAAACAACTTCAACATCTTCTGCTGAAATTTCTAAAAAAGCTCATGACAAAACTATTGAATTCAGGACAAAATTTCAGCATATTTAATGCTGAAGTATTAGCAAATGAACTAAAAAACTTCACCTTTTTTATACAACAAGACAAAGACTTCAGCGTTTTGGTGTGAAGGTTTAGCAAATTATGTAAAAACTCAGCTAGTTAAATTCACTAGGAAATTACATAGTGCAGGAGGAAAACTTCAGCAGGTTTGTCCTGAAGTTTTTACAAATGAACTAAACAACTTCAGCATCTTCTGTTGAAGTTTCGTAAAAAGCTCATGACAAAACTATTGAATCCAGGACAAAACTTCAGCATATTTTATTGCTGAAGTATTAGCAAATGAACTAAAAACTTCAGCTTTTTTATACTACAAGACAAAGACTTCAGCGTTTTGGTGTGAAGGTTTAGCAAATTATGTAAAAACTCAGCTAGTTAAATTCACTAGGAAATTACATAGTGCAGGAGGAAAACTTCAACAGGTTTGTCTTGAAATTTTTACAAATGAACTAAACAACTTCAGCATCTTCTGCTGAAATTTCGAAAAAAGCTCATGACAAAACTATTGAATCCAGGACAAAACTTCAGCATATTTTAGTGCTGAAGTATTAGCAAATGAACTAAAAAACTTCAGCTTGTTTATACTGCAAGACAAAGACTTCAGCGTTTTGGTGTGAAGGTTTAGCAAATTATGTAAAAAGTCAGCTAGTTAAATTCACTAGAAAATTACATAGTGCAGGAGGAAAACTTCAGCAGGTTTATCCTGAAATTTTTACAAATGAACTAAACAACTTCAGCATCTTCTGCTAAAGTTTCGGAAAAAGCTCATGACAAAACTATTGAATCCAATACAAAATTTCAGCATATTTTAGTGCTGAAGTATTAGTAAATGAACTAAAAAACTTCAGCTTATTTATACTTGTCACGACCCAATTTTTCCTCCGTTTGGGTATCGTGATGACACCTAGTCTTAGAGACTAACAATAATTAAAACAATATTATTTAAATAGAATCTCTTAAAATTCCCAAAACCGGTAGTACAAGTCATAAGCTCTATAGAGTATTTACTAGAAAACTTCTAAATACAACTGTCCAGAAATAAGAATAAACAGTGCAAAATAAAAAAGTTGAAGGTGACTCTGAAGCTTACGAACGCAGCAACGGATTTACCTTGAGTTCCACAGCAACAGTCCATACAGCTAGCTAACGAACAAGTACCTGGATCTGCACAAAAATGTGCAGAAGAGTAGCATGAGCACACCACAGCGGTGCCCAGTAAGTATCAAGACTAACCTCGGTAGAGTAGTGACGAGGAATAGTCAAGACACTCACTGATCTAATAAACTGAACATATATAAGTACATAAACAACAGAAGTATGATGTCACATAAAGACTATGCAATATGGCTCACAGTACAGTGATGGCAATAAGGAAGGAAACAACAAGTATCAGCGGAATATCATGAAAATGAAACAGAAAGGTGAATGGAACACAACCTAAATCCGAAATCACAAATACAGCAAGGACAAGCAATAACTCAGCAACTACAACCGCTTTTACATCAAGCTTTAGTCAACAACTCCACGAGGTACCGAACCTCGGACAAATCACAACTCACGGGTCTCAATACCTGAACTCTAACACTTAGCATCCTGTGCCCTCATAACATCTCATAATTGCACTGACGACTCACGTGCCAAATAGAGCCATTCTAACATAGAAGGCAAGTAAACAAGGGTGAGCATTTATGCTCAACAATATCAAGAACACCTCTTATCCGATAAGAGTGCTTAACTATGTGTATACTTGTGCAAGTGTCCTAACATAGTCCATACCGGCAAATAAGCATAAGGAAGAAGAAGAACGGACAACACGTAGAATATTTTCTCACAGCTTTCACAAGATAAAGCTCACACAGGTACGTATACCACTACACAAATATCAACAACAAGAATGCACCCAGGCCATAAATCATCACAAATCAATCCCTGACATAGCCCACCTTGTCTCGCCACGTGTGGAATAGTAACATAAATGCCCGCCTTGCCTTGCCACAAGTGCATAATAATATTCCCACCTTGTCTCGCCACATGCGCAACCCATAAATATATATACATATCCCGCCTTGTCACGCCGCATGTACAAATATCAATGGTAACAATAGCACGGCAGAAACCTCGTACAATCCCATAATAACAACCGCACGGCAGAAACCTCGTGCATCACAATAATAACAACCGCACGACAGAAACCTTGTGCATCACCACAACAAGTACCACAACAACAATGACAATAATACAAAGTACGACAAGTAAATCAACTCAAGAACTTTAATTCAAAAAGAAACGGTAGAACCAATTCACAAGGAATAACCACAATGAAGAATGCTAGGCGTAAAGGGAACATCTCAACAAAGGAAAACTAATGTGTATCGACGATCCCACAATATACATTTCAACAACAGGGAAACTAACATGAGTCAAATAATTCCAAGTAAAACAAGTCGACTAAGATATATGATATCTAAAACTTCTTTTAAGGTTGAGGAATTACTAAGGATTTTCAACAATTTAATTAAGGATAAGCAGCGAAAAGATAATCATAACCTCAATTAAGACAGAACAAATTATAAGATGATATAATAATAATTTCAAATAAAGATAAGCAGTTATGAAAAGATAGCATGACAATAGAGGAGGTAAAATCTCCAGTTAAGTTAAATAAGAGTCAAATAGGCAATAAGAGTGAATCCTAAAAGCAATTAATTCTAATTAAAGCATGTAGAGGTGAAACTAGTAAATAGGAACTTAATCATATCAAGAACAACTTCATACTCAGTGAATATAAGGATCTAAGAATCCTAAAAGGCCAACTTTTCACAAATAAGTCCGAGCACGCACTCGTCACCTCGCGTGCATGGACTACAATCAACATAGAAGACTCAATCCTAAGGGAAAAATCCCCCCCACAAGGTTAGGCAAGATACCTACCTCAAACCAAGCTCAACCAGTCCGTAAGAATGCCCTTTTTTTTTTAATTATCCGGCTCTGAATGGCCCAAATCTAGCCAAACACAATTGCATAACACGAATACAACCATAATAGACTCATCTACTTAATAAAATCAATACTTTAACAAAAATCCCGAAATCCTCCCTCAAGGTCGACCCGGACCCACGTCTCGGAATCGGGTAAAAGTTATAAAATACGAACACTCATTCACTCACAAGTCTAATCATATAAAAATCATCAAATTCCGATACCATTTCGTCCCTCAAATCGTGATTTTTTATTTTGAATTTTTCTTTCAAAAACCACCACTTTACTCAACTCAAAACACAAATTAAATGATAAAAATAAAGATAGAATCATGGAAATAAATAAATTCTAGGTGAAAAACACTTACCCAATCGATTTGCATGAAAAACCCACAAGGAATCGCTCAAAACCGAGCTCTAGAACTCCAAAAATGGTGAAAATGGAAAACCCTCAGAATAAAGGACATTATATTCTGCCCAGGGGTTTTGTGTATTGCGAACGCGGAGAAAGGGACGCGTTCGCGAAGAAGAGAAACAAAAGCTGCCCAGTTGTTCTTCGCGAACGCGACAACACATTCGCGAACGCGGAGAGGAAAAATATGATGGCCCAACGACTGCTCTTCGCGAACGCGTGAAGTAGTATGCGAATGCAAAGAGTGTAATGGAATAACTACGCGAACGCGTAAGTGACACGCGAATGCGAAGAGGAAAATGATCACCAGTTCCCAGGGCCTGGTTTGCACTTCGCGAACGCGAGATAGGGAATGCGAAGCGAACGCGAGAGGGTGACTGCGAATGCGAAGAGGAAATATTTCACCCTCCAAAATAGCACTACGCAAAAGCAAAGGCAAGTACGCGAACGCGATGAAGGAAACCAGATGACAGATAACAACATTTCAAAAATAGGGTGGAAAAGACCCGTAGCCCATCCGAAACTCACCCGAGGCCCCGGGGACCCTATCAAAACATACCAACAAGTCCCATAACCTAACACGGACTCGCTTGAGGTCTCAAATCACATCAGACAACACCAAAAATACAAATCGCACCACGAATCGAACTTATGAACTTCCAAAACTTCCAACTTTGAAAACTCGTGCCGAAACTAATCTAACCAACCCGGAATGACATTAAATTTTGCAGGCAAGTCCCAAATAACATAACAGAGATGTTCCAACTCTCGGAATTACATTACGACCCCGATATCAAAAAGTCCATTTCCGGTCCAAATCTCCAAAAATTCGACTTTCGCCATTTCAAGTCTAAATCAGCTACAGATCTCGGATTTACAGTCCGGACACGCTCCTCAGTCCAAAATCACCCAACGGAGCTAATGAAACCGACGAAACTCCATTCCGAAGTCATCTTCATATAGTTCTGACTACGGTCAAAATCCTAAGACTTAAGCTTCCGTTTTAGGGACTAAGTGTCCCAAATCACTCTGAATCATCCGGTGACTGAATTCAACCACGCACGTAAGTCAATACACATAATATGAAGCTGCTCAGGCCTTATGCCGCCGAACGAGACTTAAGTTCTCAAAACGACCGGTCGGGTCGTTACAATACTGCAAGACAAAGACTTCAGTATTTTGATGTGAAGGTTTAGCAAATTATGTAAATACTCAGCCTTTTTAATATCATGTTCTAGCAAACAAACCAAAAACTTTAGCATGTTTTTCCTCATGACAAAACTGTTTAAATGCCTATGTGTCCCGCATTTAACAGTATCCAGAAATAAATTTATTCTATAACTTCATGCAAATGTGATTAAAATATATAGGTTGATTGAATTAAAACTTAAAAAGCATGATGAATTCATGAAGATCAATCAGTTTCAAAAACTAATTTGAATTCTAAAGATGATTTGCAATATTTACAATATATTTTGTAATTTTAAATTTGGAATTTGAATCTGGTTCAACTTTCTGGTTTCGTGATTATGGCAGATGCGAGAGATAAATCTGAGGAGGGACGAAGTAATGGAGGAGAACCGTAAAGTGATTTATGCGTGATGCATCTTTTATATGTTTTATCAGGGGTATAATGGTCATATTATTACGGATGTTTTGTCAACCGGGTACCAAATCAATAATTTTTAAAAATAGGGTAAATATTAAAAGGTGGCACAAATATAGGGTATGACTGCAAATTCCCCTAAAATGCTCTTGAGCATACATGCGAGTTCTTGTATTGCGAGATGTAGCTTTAAGTGTCCAAGTGTATGCTTCGGACACACCCAACACATAGGGCTCGTCCTACAATTTTGTTTTTGTTCGATTATATATAATTAGCCTTATTGTTTACCCGAAAAATCGGATAGCATTAAATTTAGATATGGTTCTAAGGGTATGTAAATTCCTTTGATACAAAATGACAATACATATATTTTTGCTATAAAATGGTAATGATGAACGGGAAGACTGAAAAATGAATTAGAAAAACAAGCACAATGAAATCTTAGTATATCCTGGAAGACCTGTGTCTATTGCAGTCTATCTCCCTTTTTATAGTAGAGGGTCACTGCTTTATCTATAACAACATAATAAAATAATACATATAGTGGAGGACCCATGATGATTTGTCTCTTCCTTGATTTTCGCTAAGATTCTCTCCCTCGGTGCGGTTGTAACGGCTCTTGTCTGCGAGCTTGGCACTGGCTCGAGCTCGGTGTTAGATCGAACCCCCAGTCTTGGTTCGAGCTCGATTCTGCCTTGGGGCATCGATATTCGGGGCCTGTGTCGATCGGTGTTGCCCCGTAGTCCGATTCAGACACGGGCTCGATAATGATATCGAGTTTTGCCGTTGATTGGTCTTATAGCTCGAAGCTCGACGTCTCTACTTCGGAATTCATCCGAACTTGTCATGTGGATACCCTTCGATTGAAACGTCATTGTTTCGACCGGTCTTTATGATTGAGAATCGATTTTAACCGTACACACTTGTATATCCTCAAATTTCTAAGCTTTAACACTTCAAAAAAGTTTCCTTCATTGATATATTGCAACTCATAACTCACAAGTCCTAATATATATTTCATAACTCATAAGTCCAAACTAGTTCGAGCACCATAATTATCCAAACATAAATTTTATTATAATCTCATTATAACTGGCCCACAAATGAATTCTTTGTATTCGTTAATAGTATTGACAAAATGTTGAATAAGTAATAGTAATGATAGAGAACTTGATCGCTTTTGTAATTTAGGCTAATATTGAATATTTGATCGGAAATCTTCTAATCTAAATCCTCAATACGGAGAGCAAGCAAGTTTTTTTTTCCTTAGGAATAAAAACCACCACAAAATATAGACTATACATTATCTCCGAGAAAATGTGAATGAGGAGAAATCATCAATTTCTTTCCTTCCTCCCATATTTGGTTAAATATCAGATGATCAGATGTACTTTAGTATTTAATCCGTGTAGACATTAAATTTTTTTCTCTCTTTTTAGTTATTTTTTTAAAGTGATCAAATATTCTTTTACCAATTATGACTTAGTACTTACTAAATAGAGTTACTTACCATTACTCCTTAATGTATCCAAGGGATGACAGTTTCGCCAGAAAATTATGCTATGTTATTAGGTAAAAAATTTTATATTACGTATATATTATAAGTCGAATCTCTTTGACCTTTTCTAGTATTTATTTTTTTTATATTTTGACACTCTGATTAGCGCCGCCATGCTGATTGCCATTTCTTTTCCGAAACAAAGGTTAAATATGATTCGCCGACGCATTTAATATTGAGGTGTAAAGCAGTAAATTTTGTAATCAACCTAAAGTGACCGCAGGTTTGTCTATATTTACCCGACAGCTGCTCTCCCAAGAATACACTCAGTGGCAAAGGAGAGAAGTGGGTGACAGTTTCGTCTGCGTTATTCTGGACTTATCGCCTGGTTTTTTCTTCTCTCTCTAATCATCTTTCAGAATTTTATTGTAGATTTCTACTACTCCACTAAATATATACTCTATATTCTGTATGTTTACTATATAATGTATATTACCATATTTATTGTATGTTCCACAAACTTCTATCGCAGTAGTCGATGAGTTTGGCAAGATCTGTGTGTATTATATATTACAGTACAGTATAATTTATGTGCAATGCCTGGCAAATTGTAGTTTAAATATGTGGTAGTCAGATCTGTGATGCAACGCCATAGCTGAGATCTTGAGATCAGTTACATTACTTGGTTAATTAGTTTTTCGCAGAGATCATCGAACATTATATTGGACGCATCATTTTTGGTGACTGTGGATTGGTTGAGGCCACTGGAGGCAGCGGTTCATCGATCTGTTCCCTGAACGCAACAGCTGGGAATCGGTCGATAAACCTCTGCATCCAGCGCTTAACCCCCGTGACTAATTGGTCTATTCTACCAGTTGTGAAGTGCTTGATTTGCTGTAAACCGCCCGTGCAAGTAATTATTTATTAAGTTATCCTATTTATGATTTCTCTAGTCAAACTGAGTTACTATTAATTTTTAATCTGATATTATGTGCTGTACTTTGTGCCATGTGGAGTAGAAACCACACCACTAGAAGCAACATGCTCTGGCTTCTTAGTAGGAAAATGGCTTGCTGAAATTATGACTTGTAACTAGTAAAGGGAGATGTATATATCATATGTACAATTTTTCCTCCTCCAAATGTCTCTTCTAATTTGCATCTGTTACTTCTTTTCCACTTTGGTGAGAAATTCCAGGAACTTTAATTTGGAAGATTATTTCCATGCGTTGAGAATTTGGTTGGTTTTAATTTGACAAGGAAATTTTCCTATCTTTCTCACTTCTCCTTGTAGAGCGGTTCCTGTCAATCAAACTTCTACAGATGAAGCTGAAAACCCAATTTGCTTACGAAAAATGAGTGAAAAAAGGTGCATATAGTAGCTGTTCTCATGTCACTTTCTCAGGTTTTTGAGTGATATGCACCCCAATCGTTTGGTATCCTACATTTCTAGTACGGAATAACTTTACAGCCAGAGATTCAAAAATCATAATGGCACCCACATGTGTTAATAATAGAGGACATATGGTCTAGTTACACTCTCAGCACCATATAGTTCTCTGCTATAATTGCTGTTTAGATGCAAATTAGATGACAAATACAAAAGAATCAAATCTGTGACCATTTTATTCAATTGTTTCACTTTAGTCTTTCATTGGTTAGTCAAAAGTTGTTCCGGCAAGGACAAAAGTTACCTTCAAAAGAAAGTTTTGAAAGTGTGGGAAACATGCTCTAGTCATCACCTTAGGCAAAAATAGTTGTCAAGTACCAAATTGCCAGAGAATCTATACAACATTCATAGCATCTAGAATCATATTCCTTTTGTCAAGTTAAAACCTAGCCAAGAATATTAGTTGGATTACACCAATCAAAATGACATAATAATACCCGGAGATAGGAGATCTTTTGACAGTTTGACTTTACTTAGATAGCAACAGAGAAAGGGTCTTGATGGACAAAATTACCTATACTTGTGCTGAAAAAATTAGTCGACATGCGCACAAGCTAGTCCGGACACCACCATTATCCGAAAAAAAAGAAGTGAAAGGGTACTTCAACATTTCCTTAAGCAATTGAAAACCTCTGTTTTTGGGATTCCGATACTATTTAACTTTAATCGGTCGAGCAATTGCCGCATTTCACGAGCATATGGTTTTGGTTGCAGAAGGAGCATAATTAATTTGTTGTCTAGTCCTCCAAATACATCATACCATTGATAAAGAGGTGAGTATGATTATGATAATTATAACCACATTGACATTAAGCAACCAATAGTTCTATTATTGGATGTAGCATATAGTGACAAAATCGTGTCCATCTTAACAGTATAGTGGCTTCCAGATGGTGAGTTACTAGGTGTTTACAACAAATATATACACAAGAAATTATCACGTAATGACATCAAATTAGCTATGGTCAATAGTAAAAAGGAATGACAATCTCTATGATCTCTTCCTTTATTTCCTCTGATTTTGCAATCTTCCATATCTTGTTGTAATCCCCAATTTTCTGTAATCTTCTTATTCTTTTGATTTACTTTCCTTTGTATTATTGAGCAGTCCTGCTCCTCCTTATGTATTTAAAGATGTTCATAGTAAATACACAACAACAGCCTTTGCAAATCCTTCGGTCTCTTTATGGTATGAGAGCTTTCTCATACTCTAAGGAGTTTTCGATCCTATCATCTTTCTTCCCTGTTAGTCCACCATGTCCAGTAACTCGAACTCTGGCGACATTCTTGCTACGCAAACAACAACACTCGCTGAAACCCTAACAATAATTGGTGCTCTCAGAACTCCAACAACCGAACCCGTGTTCAGTGTCAACTGTGTGACAAATACGGACGCATTGCTCGTTTTTGCCGCTCTCGGAGTTACAGCATGAATGAGACACATGCTAATTTCTCATCCTCTACATCCATCAATCCAAGTTGGGTCATGGATACTGGTGCCTCGCATTATATTACTGCAGATACTCAGAATCTGCAGGCTTACTCTGAATACACAGGCACAGATGATGTCATAGTTGGTGATGACAACGGTACTAAAATAACTCACACATGCATACTACTCTCCCTACTCCATCTCGTACCTTTGTACTAAAAGATGTTTTATGCGCTCCATCTATTCATCGCAATCTTATTTCTGTTCCTCACTTTTGTGAGCAAAATAAAATATCTGTTGAATTTTTTCCTACTTTCTTTGTTGTGAAGGATCTGAGAACCGGAGCACCTCTGGCTCAAGGCCCGAATAGGACGCGTATTTATGAGGGGACTAGCGCTTCTCCGACTCCAGCTATCTACTTCATCAATGCTGCAAATCTCCCATCTCTTACACTTTGGCATCGTCGTCTTGGTCACCCACATCTTAAAGTTCTTAATTCTATTGTTTCCAGATATAAATTACCAGTTTCTCCCTCCCCTCAAGATAGTTGTAATTCTTGTCTTTGCAATAAAAGTCATCGTTTACCATTTTCAACATCCACCTTAACTAGTTCTCGTCCATTAGAACTTTTATATACTCATGTTTGGGGACCCTCCCCCGTTCCTTCTCATAATGGTGCCCGCTTTTATGTCATCTTTGTTGATCATTTTACAAAGTATATATGGCTTTTTCCACTCAAGCACAACTCTAATGTCACTGCTATATTTGTTAATTTTAAACTCTTGGTTGAAAAGTATTTTAACTCCGCAATTCTCACTGTATATTTAGATGGGGACGGTGAGTATGAATGTTTAACCAAGACATTGATTAACATGGGCATTCAACATCTGTTTTCACCCCCTTATACACCCCAAAGAGTTAGTACTGCTGAAAATTGAAACCCTATAATAACCAGAAAATTGAAACCCAAGTCTCGCCCTTGTGTCTTTCTTGCTTACTCTGTCACTCATCATTGTTATCAATGCCTTGATCCATCTATTGAAAATTGAAACCCTATAATAACCAGAAAATTGAAACCTAAGTCTCGCCCTTGTGTCTTTCTTGGTTACTCTGTCACTCATCATTGTTACCAATGCCTTGATCCATCTATTGAAAATTGAAACCCTATAATAACCAAAAAATTGAAACCCAAGTCTCGCCCTTGTGTCTTTCTTAGTTACTCTATCACTCATCATTGTTACCAATGCCTTGATCCATCTATTGAAAATTGAAACCCTATAATAACCAAAAAATTGAAACCCAAGTCTCGCCCTTGTGTCTTTCTTAGTTACTCTATCACTCATCATTGTTACCAATGCCTTGATCCATCTATTGAAAATTGAAACCCTATAATAACTAGAAAATTAAAACTCAAGTCTCGCCCTTGTGTCTTTCTTGGTTACTCTGTCACTCATTATTGTTACCAATGCCTTGATCCATCTATTTCCAAAATATTTCTCTCTCGTCATGTCATATTCCTGGAAAACAGTTTTCCTTTTGCTTCCATTCCCCACGAGCTACCTCAAGTTACACCACAAGAAATACATTCCTGGCTTGATAACTCAACCGGCAACCATCAATCACCCTAAACTATCTTCGTCCTTAGCTCTTCACGTGCCTCTAACAGATGTTTCATCGGTGCCTATGACAACTCGTGTTTTACCGACAAAAATATATGCCACCATTATCCTTGTCATCCCCATTGGAACCAACTCCACATTCTACATCTTCTTCTGATAACCACAACGAAGAGACAGGTCCCTTGTCCTCCGCGGCCATTCCCGCCTTGAGTGACGTTGCTCCTACCAATCCTTTGCAACAGGTAAGTTCTACTCCCTCTCAACCACCAGCTCGTGTTGTTACTCGCTCTTAGCATAATATTTTCAAACCCAAGCACATAACCTATAAACAAGCAGTTCAGCACGCTACTTGGCGTAGTGTGATGTGTGAAGAGATTGGTGCTCTTGTTAAAAATAACACATGAACTTTAGTTACTAAATCTCAAGCACAGAATATAATTGATTGCAAGTGGTTTTTTCGAATTAAACATAAACAAGATGATACCATAGATAGATACAAAGGAAGATTGGTGGCCAAGGGTTTTCATCAACGTCCAGGTGTTGACTTTACTTCTACTTTCAGCCCGGTGGTTAAGCCAACTACCATTCGTCTACTGTTGACGTTTGTTGTCCACTTCAAATGGCCTCTCTATCAGCTCGATGTTAACAATGCTTTCCTTTATAGAACTTTAGCCGAAGAGGTTTATATGGATCTATCGCCTGGGTTCATTGACAAGAGTCATCCTGATTATGTGTGCAAATTTCATAAAGCAATTTATGGACTTCGTCAATCTCCTCGTGCATGGTATACAGAATTCAAGAACTTTATTACTTCTATTGGGTTTGTATGCTCACAATCAGATCCTTCTCTGTTCATTCTCTATGGTACAGACTCTGTTGTGTTTATTCTCCTATATGTGGATAATATCATACTCACCGGATATTCACAATCCAAGATTTTTCATGTTAATGATGCACTGGCTCATCATTTTTTCTCTCAAGGACTTATCTCCTTTGACATATTTTCTTGGCATTGAAGTTTGTCGCCAATCCATCAGTGTGTATCTCTCTCAGAAAAAATATATAACTGGTCTTCTCTAGCGTTTCAACATGATGGAGGCCAAAGGAGTCCGTACGCTCGGCATTTTGAAATTAGATGATCGATCTCCGCCTACAGATTGTAAAAAGAGTGTTGCATTATCTAAAATCTACCTATCACCTTTGCTTACTCATCCGTCCAGTTGTACCGTTGAGTTTGATCACTTATTCCGATTCTGATTGGGGTGGGAATCCTGATGATCGATGTTCTACGGGTGCTTATGTTACCTTGCTTGGTGGTTCTCCTATCAGCTGGACGTGTATACGGTCGAAGTTGAGCTCGACTACAACTTGGTAGATTGGGCTTACAACGTGGCGACCAAGGACTGAAAATTGTCCTCGAGTCCCACCGAGCTAGAACCCGAAGTCGAAAAGATTGCCTTCGAGGAATATTAAGTCTGGTGTCGACCTTAGCCTCGAACGAGCTTGGAGAAACATTGTTAAGGTAACTAACAGAAGCCCGAAATATCCGTAACTAGTCGAATATTACGGCGAGAATCTCGACACGAATCAGTACGGAACCGACAATCAGCGAATCAAGAGATCTTTTACCTTTTATAGAATTGTACCTAAAGTAGGATTTCTCTACTATATAAAGAGGGGTTTGATTATTCATTGGATACACGGTAACACGCAATCCAAAGTAATATATTATTATTCTCTTTAAGTTCATATTATTCTCTTGTTGTTCTGATATCGATTAAAGCACTTATGGCTGGAGAGTAGCTAACCTTCCAAGGCTAAGACTGTTCAACTAGTGTAGTTTGTATTTACTTTTCCATTGCTTATTTCAATTACAATTTGATTTACCGTTTTGTATCAAGTTAGATCATGCATCCTTAAAACCACTTACAAATTCAATTGTTATCCGATTTTACGAGTAAACAGTTTAGCGCCCACCGTGGGGATAATAATGGTTATTTGATACAAATATACATAACACACACTACTTTACGCTTGCTTTTTGAAGTATCTCTAATTTCAGGTTAAAACAAAAAATGTCAAACTCGCAATCAGCACACCTACATGTTGACAACGAGTCCGGTTACCACGGTGAAAATAACAACATAGCACCCGGTAACGAGGTACCTCCTGCTAATCCCATCGAAATTCTGGTCGCAGACCCAATTGACGCTAATTCATATATGGCTATCGACGCAAACTTGCCAACTAACCCCGAGAATAGTGTCCGTGGTGGAGCCCGATCGGCAACTCAAAATACACAAAACATTGGAGGGGGTGTGATCAGTCTATGGGTGATCTTCGAAATGTTGCAGGCTCAACATGAGGCGATATTTCAATTACAGAACCAAAGTCGTGCACCGAGCAGGGTTGAACCCGATCCACTTCGAGAAGTCATCTGCAGGGATGAACCGGTCACAGAAAGGTCAAATGAACATGAATCAGGGGCTAACCCCTAGATCATAAAGATGCTCAAAGATCTAAAAAATGGATAAAATCCCGGGGAGAAGAAAATCGAAGCTAATGACAAAAAGGTAGAAACCTACAATTCCAAGGTAGACCAAATCCCAGGAGCACTACCGAAATTGAAAGGCCTGGATTCCAAGAAGTTCGTGCAAAAACCTTTACCTCCGAGCGCGGCTCCGAAGTCGATCCCTAAGAAATTCTGCATGCACGAGATTGCTAAGTATAACAAAATGACCGACCCAAATGACCATGTGACCTCTTACACATGTGCCATCAAAGGGAACGACTTGGAGGATGATGAGATCGAGTGTGTCCTATTGAAGAAGTTCGGAGAAACCATGTCAAAAGGGGCTATGATAAGGTATCACAACTTACCTCCTAATTCTATTGATTCATTTTCTATGCTTGTAGATTCTTTCGTGAAAGCACACGCCGGGGCCATCAAGGTAGAAACCAGGAAATCAAACCTTTTCAAAGTAAAACAGAAGGATAACGATATGCTCAGAGAGTTCGTGTCCCGGTTTCAAATAGAACGAATGGGTCTGCCACCTTTCGCTGATGATTGGGCAGTTCAAGCTTTCACCCAATGGCTTAATGTTCGAAGTTCGGTGGCTTCATAGCAGTTGAAACAAAACTTGGTTCAATATCTGACCGTTACATGGGCTGACGTGCATAATCGGTATCAATCGAAGATCAGAGTGGAAGATGATCAACTTGGGACCCCTTCGGGGACTGTTTATCCCATAAGAAACATCGACAAAGTCAAGAGAGACATCGATCGTGAACCGAGACCAAACAGGGATCGGTACCAGTTGTATAATGGAGACCTAAGAAGCTGCGGGTCCGGGCAGAACTCTATGAGAAACGAAAGGAGAAGCGACAGAGGTCATAGAAACCAAGGACTCATGAGCAAAAACAACTTCGATAGGCCCATCGGGCCTAAAGAAGCACCGAGGTTATCAGAATACAACTTTAATATCGATATTGCCGCCATTGTATTAGCTATCGGACACATCAAAGATACCAAACGGCCTCGACCTCTACAATATGATCTAACCCAAAGGGATCCTAACCAGATATGTAAATAGCACGACACTCATGGCTATAGAACGGAGGATTGCCGACAGTTGAGAGAGGAAGTAGCCCGACTATTCAATAGCGGGCATCTTCGAGAATTCCTGAGTGACCGAGCCAAGAATCATTTCAGGAATAGGGATTCTAAAAAAGAGACCAAACAAGAAGAACCTCAACAGGTCATTAACATGATTATTGGTGGGGTTGATGTCCCTCAGGGGCCAATGTTGAAACAACCAAAGTGTCCATCACAAGAGAGAAACGAACTCGAGATTACATACCGGAAGGAACCTCGTCTTTCAACGATGAGGATGCGTAAGGGATCATGCAGCCCCACAATAATGCACTGGTGATATCTGCACTCGTAAATAAAGTTTGATTTAAGCGTGTGTTAATTGATCCATGTAGCTCGGCCAATATTATCCGATCGAGGGTCGTGGAGCAGCTCGGTCTACAAGACCAAATCGTGCATGCAGTACGAGTTCTAAACGGATTTAACATGGCTTATGAAACTACTAAGGGTGAGATAACACTACCGGTGAACACCGCCAGAACCATCCAGGAAGTTAAGTTTTATGTAATCGAAGGAGACATGAGGTACAATGTTTTGTTTGGAAGGCTATGGATCTACAACATAAAGGCAATACCCTCAACTTTACACCAAGTGTTAACATTCCCAACATCAAGTGGAATTAAAACAATCTAAGGAGAACAACCAGCCATAAAGGAGATGTTTGCGGTCGAAGAGGCAGTTCCGATATCCGCGCTTGCAATGGCAAAAAGGGCCAAGTTCGGTCAAAAAACCAGAAACTAAATAGCAATTACCGACAGCAGCTCCGACCCAACCAGAGAAACAGGGGACTGATGAAGACGATTATTATGATTACGGGGTACCCGGGTCTTTTATAGTTCCCGATGATTCCGACACCACTAAATTGACGGTCGAGGAGCTGGAACAGGTCATATTGGTCGAGCACCTACTTGATCGAAAGGTATACCTAGGCACGGGGTTAAATCCCGAGCTCAGAAAAAAACTCGTTCAGCTTCTTATCACTAACATAGATTATTTCGCTTGGTCCCACCTTGACATGACATGGATCCCGCCGGAGATAACTACTCATAAGCTAAGTTTGGACCAAAAATCCCATCCAATGAAGCAGAAGATAAAACCCCAGTCCGAGATCAAACATGCTTTCATCAAGGACGAGGTATCTAAACTCCTTAAAATAGGTTCCATTCGGGAGGTTAAATACCCGGATTGGTTAGCAAACATAGTGGTAGTCCCTAAAAGGGGAAATAAATTAAGAATGTGTGTAGACTATAAGGATGTGAATAAGGCATGTCCCAAGGACTCTTTCCCTTTGCCTATCATTGATCGCATGATCGATGCCACGACCAACCACGAGATCCTCAATTTTCTCGACGCCTACTCCGTGTACAACCAAATATGGATGGACCCGGGTGACCAGGAAAAAACGTCTTTCATCACTAAATACGACACTTACTGCTATAACGTGATTCCATTCAGGTTAAAAAATGCTGGTGCCACTTACCAACGCCTAGTAAATCGGATGTTCGAGGAACAAATAGGAAAATCAATAGAGGTTTATATTGACGATATGTTGGTTAAGTCCTTGAAGCAAAGGACCATTTAAAACATTTGCAGGAAAACTTCAACATATTAAAGAAATACAATATGAAGTTGAACCTAGAGAAATGTGCATTCAGAGTTGGGTCAGGTAAATTCCTCGGATTCATGGTATCCAACCGAGGAATCGAGATTAACACCGTCAAAATCAAAGCCATCGAAGATATCATGGTTGTGGACAATGTGAAGATCGTGCAAAGATTAATCGGGAGCATAGTTTCCCTCGGGCGATTCATCTCGAGGTCCTCCGACAAGAGCCACTGGTTCTTCACACTATTGAAGAAGAAGAATAATTTCTCATGGACCCCGGAGTGCCAGTGGGCTTTGGAGGAACTCAGGCGGTATCTATCGAGCCCACCGTTGCTTCATACGCCAAAGATAGACGAACAACTATACTTGTACTTGGCAATATCACAAATAGCGGTAAGTGGAGTCCTGGTCCGGGAAGAATAATATACACAATTTCCAATTTACTACGTTAGCAGAACCCTAGGAGAGGCCGACACTAGGTATCCTCACCTAGAAAAACTGGTGCTCGCTTTGCTAAGTGCCTCTAGAAAGCTAAAACCATACTTCCAGTGTCACCCCATATGTGTCGTGACTACTTACCCATTGAGGAATGTTATGCATAAGCCCGAGATCTCGGGCCATTTGGCCAAATGGGCCATAGAAATCAGTGGGTACGACATTGAATATCGACCCCGGATCGCTATTAAGTCTCAAAGTTTGGCAGACTTTGTAGCCGACTTTACGCCAGCCCTAATACCCGAGTTCGAAAGAGAGTCATTAATCAACTCAGGGACCTCCTCGGGGATCTGGACCCTCTTTACGGACGGCGCCTCAAACGCAAAAAGGTCTGGACTTGGTATCGTATTGAAACCACCGACATGCAATGTAGTTAGACAATCTATTAGGACTGTGAAATTGATTAACAATGAGGCCGAATACAAGGCCATGATTGAAGGTCTCGAACTAGCCAAAAACTTGGGGGCAGAGGTAATTGAAGCTAAGTATGACTCCCTCCTTATGGTAAACTAAGTTAATGGGATGTTCGAGGTCAGAGAAGAGTGAATACAAAGGTACCTAGATAAATTGCAAGTAACATTGCATCGATTCAAAGAATGGACTTTGCAACATATACCTCGGGATCAAAATAGTGAGGTCAATGCCCTCGCTAACCTGGGGTCATCGGTCAAGGACGACGAGTTCAACTCGGGGGCAGTTGTACAATTTATGAGATCGGTAGTGGAAGAAGGTCATGCCGAGATTAACTCAACGAGCCTAACTTGGGACTGGAGAAATAAATATAAAGAATACCTGAAGAACGAAAAACTGCCATCGGATCCAAAAGAACCGAGGGCCCTACGTGCAAAGGCAACCCGGTTTAGCCTATCCGAAGACAGAACCCTGTTCAAAAGGACATTCCATGGCCCACTTGTGATATGTCTAGGACCAAGGGACACCGAGTACGTTTTGAGGGAAATCCACGAAGGCACCTGTGGAAATCATTCAGGTGCCAAATCATTAGTTCAAAAAGTTATCAGAGCCGGCTATTACCGAATCTATATGGAAAAGGACGCAAAGGAGTTCTAACGAAAATGTGACGAATGTCAAAAACACGCTTCGATGATTCATCAGCCCGGGGGGCTGCTATATTCGTTTGTCACCATGGCCATTCATAAAGTGGGGGATGGATATTGTCGCCCCCCTTCCATGGGCACCCGGTAAGGCTCAATTTATATTGTTATGACTGACTATTTTTCTATGTGGGTGGATGCCCAGGCATACGAAAAGTTGAGGGATAAAGAAGTCATCGACTTCATTTGGGATCATATCATATGACAATTCGGAATGCCGACCGAGATCGTGTGCGACAACGGGAAACAACTCATCGGCAACAAGGTAAGCAAGTTTCTCGAAGATCATAAGTTCAAAAGGATCCTATCAACACCCTACCACCCTAGTGGGAATGGGCAAGCAGAATCAACCAACAAAACCATATTCCAAAACCTCAAAAAGAGGTTAACCGACACCAAAGGAATATGGAAGGAAATCCTGCCTGAAGTCTTATGGGCTTACTGAACAACCTCAAAGTCCAGTACCGGGGCCACCCCGTTCTCATTAGTTTACGACGTCGAAGCTTTAATACCAGTCGAAGTCAGAGAGCCAAGCTTCAGATTCCAATATGCAACCGAGGGATCAAACGATGAAGCCATGAGCACGAGCCTAGATTTATTGGATGAAAGGCGCGAAATAGCCCTTGTCCGGTTGGCCGCCCAAAAGCAGCGGATCGAGAGATAATACAATCAAAGGACCAACCTTCAACACTTCAATGTCGGGGACTTGGTACTAAGGAAGGTTACACTAAACACCCGAAACCCGAACGAAGGGAAGTTGGGGCCGAACTAGGAAGGTCCTTATCAAATTATCGAGATCACCGGTAAAGGATCATAAAACTCAGAACACTGAACGGTGAGCAACTACCGAACAACTGGAATATAGACCACTTGAAGCGATACTATTGCTAAGGTACGATCCCATTCATTCCCCTTTATTTATTTACATTCCAAACTAACACATGAAGGGAATCATCTAGGAATGATACAAGTTTTAGGTCTGAAAGCACACGTTGCACTCTTTTTTCCTTGAACCAGTTTTGTCCCAAATGAGTTTTTCGGCAAGGTTTTTAACGAAGAAACGGTAAATCGTGCTAACTTATAATTGAAGGCCAGTTACGAACTAGTATCGAAGATCACGACAATAGTAAGGCCTCTCTATGCTCGACCCCGAACACTGGGAGGGGGCATCACCTTCGGTTAATGACATTAGCAAGGAAGGAAACTTTATGATTGAATGGTCCCGGCTCGATTGATAGGATTTACTGTAAGGGCCAAAAGGTCACATGAACCGTGCCTACATAGAGTACTCGAGCCCTGGCACAAAACTTGTACATATGTGTAACTATTACGCACAAGAATAAAAGTTTCTACCTTGCGGATAAATATCTTGTCCTTTAAGAATTTCTCTTTTTTCTTTTAAGGAATTTCTTATATTCGATCCCCTAAAGGTATCGAGCCCAAGGGCCGCCTTTATCTAGGTTCAAATGATCGCTCCCAATCAGAGGTTGCCATCCGAAAACAAACTCGGACGACTCGTATTATCGGAACTTGGGGGCACAAGACCTATTAGGCAACGCCTGAACCTTAAAGGCTACGACCACCCTCATTCAGGGACTGTTATCTTAGGCAAGCCCAGATAACTCGAGGTAACAAGCTCATTGGGAAACACCCGTACTAAAAAGGCTACGGCCATACTAAAATAGCTCAGAGACGTTCGAGACCCGTAACAAAAACAAGGCCTCGGAAAAATTTCATAACCGGTTCTAAAGGCTACCCTCGGCAAACTACAATCTAAAATGTCATAACTACTTTGGGGAAAAAAGTTTTCGATCATGTCGAACCCCCACAATGCCTTAAACAAAATAATGTCAAAGGCAAGCCCTTTTCGAACCTCCGAACATGACCCAACTATTTTATGCTAAGGCATTTCGACCTTTGCAAACATAAAAAATAAAGCAAAGGAAAGCAGAATATATAAACAACCAAAGGGGAAAAGAAGCCTCATATATTATACACAATCTTTACAAAGGCCAAATGGCCCTAACAAAAATACAAAAGTACACAAGTACAAAAAAAGCAAAAAAGTATTTTTTTTTACAAAGGCGTCTAAATAGCATGATCTTCTTCGTCTATGGTTCCATCGGAACCATCAGAATCTTCTTTTTCTAGGCAGGCCAATTTATTGGCCTCGGCCTCGAGCTCCTTAGCAGTCTCGATCTCGGCCGATAGATCGAAACCCCGAGCATGGATCTCCTCGAGGGCCTCTCTTCATGACTGTCGCTTCTCGTATTCAACGAAATCTTTCAAGCGGTCCTGGGCTGCCTCAGCATCGGCCTTGTATTGGGCCACCATCTCGTCAATATCGGCTTTAACCACCACTGCCACTAACTTGGCCGTTTCAAGTTCCTTGGCCATAATTTTCCACTCGGAGGCAACCGAGCTTAGCCGAGACTGGAGTTTTTCAACCCTTTTGGCCTGCGTCTCGGCCCTTTCCTTTGATGCTCGAAGTTGGACCTCATCCGAAGTTAGTTGCGCCCGAGCAGCCTCCTTTTTCGAGGCCACACAATTCATCCTACCACTTTATTCGTCGGTCTCCGCCTTGACAATATCCATTTCAACTCGAAGTTGGGCAACTTGGTTGATTTGCTGTTGGACCTACAGATTTCGATCGTTAGTTACCGAGCCTAGCTCGTCATCGCTAACCTCAAATATCTTTACCTGCTCGGCCAGATCGATATATTCTTTCTGAGCCACCTAGAGCTCATCTCGGAGGCTCTTAGCCTCACCCTCACACTGCTCACTAAGAAATTTGTAGGAATCTCTATTCTCAGTGAGCCCTCAGACCTCGGCCTCAAGCTATTTCAGCTCATCCCAGTATCGGAGAAAAGCCTCGTGGTGAAGCACTGAGGCCTACAAACATGAAGAGAAAATGTTAGAGCTATTTACAAAATAGCCTAAGTACAAATTGAAAACGATTGAGGAATGTTTAAAGTTACCCGGTCTAACGCCTGTTGTACTTTGTTGAACAAGCATGGTGTATCCACCTCATTCATCTTGGCCTGATCATCCTCAGTCACCAGACACCGAAGATTATTAGTCATCCCTACATGGGCGTAGAGGATCCGAGAGTCCTCAGAAAGGGAGAAACTGATGAATTGCTTCTGGCCAGGATCCACACTCGGGGCAGGGAATCGATTGACTAGTTTGGGACTCGAGGAAGGTTCGCTTGATCCCGAAGATGGGATCTTCCTCGGTATCTCTAAATCACCTAACTCGATGAAACCCTCCGTGGTCATAGAGTCCACTCCATCAAAGAAGCTACGGAAGGGATCGTTCGCTCCGAGGACTCCCTCATTGGGACGTTCTTTCACCATTTGAGCCTCATTGTACATGGACGCAGTGAATGAAGATGATTCGGTGATATCAATCACACCGAGAGCTTTCTTCGGCACACTGCCCACGTCCCGGGAAGCTTCGGTCTCGGCCTCCCCCTCGACCTCCCTAGCTCGATGAAGATCAGCATTGCCTCCCTCTGGTTCGGAGGCCCTTGCCCTTCGAGTCGTGTCGATACTCAGGACAACAAATTAAAGGTTTCCTCCTATTGTTCTCCTTTAGATTCATCCTTCAGCTCAAGCGCTAGTGCTTTCTTTGGACTTGCGCACCAGCCTTCTCTTTGGTTTCTTTTTCTCCGAGCCCGGAGAACTCGGAGCCCTTTTTCTCTTCTTCTCTTCGCCTTGTTTTGGAGCAGGGGATTCATTGGGGAGATCGTCATTACCGGATGGAGGTCTCATTTGGACATCCTTCGGTAAATCTATAATAAGAAATAAAACAAGTGAGAACTTAGTCGTACAAAAGGGAAACCAAAAAGTACTTGTGAAAGAGATCTCACCGTGAGGCCTACCATCGACCTTTCAAAATCTCGCACCACGAGCGCTTGGAATAAAGCCTTTGTGATACTATACCCTCGATCCACTCCTTGAGTCGAGGAATCGCGTTTGGGATCCGGGCAACAGCTGCACCATCACAGAACATCGATAAGAAATAAGGAAAAGGGGCGATAAATAAAACCTTGAAAGCAAAATTAGGTACTTACATTTCATGTTCCACTTCTCAGGGAACGTCATGTACTCACCCGGGATCAAGTCCTAGGTCCTCACTCGGACGAAACGGCTTAGCCATCCTCGATCCTTATCTTCATCAATACTCGAGAACGCAACTTTACTAGCCCGACAGGCAAGCTTGATCAGTCCTCCCCGGTAGAGTCGGGGACTGTACAAATGCATAAGGTGGTCAATCCTGAAAGGTCACCTCTCGATCTTGTTCATGAAGAAATGGAGGAGGATTACGATCCTCCAGAGACAAGGGTGAATCTGGCTGAGGGTTACCTCATATATCTTGCAGAAGTCGATAATGACCGAGTCCAAGGGACCCAACGTGAAGGGATAAGTGTAAACACTTAAAAATCCCTCTACATGGGTGGTGATGGCCTCGTCAGGTTCGAGAACCACCACATGTTTTTCAGCCCAGTTACAATCCCTCTTGACTTCAGAGAGAATGTCCTCGATTATCGAATAAATGTACCCGGAGACCTCTTCACACCGGTCTGGTACGGATGCGGGCTTTTCGATTTTAAAATCAGCATTTACCGGACATCCCCCCGGGATGAACATTTTTAGAGGAGGTTCTGGTGTTGGTTCCTCGACAGCTGTACGTGAAGCGGTCTCTTTGGTAGCCGACTATGCGGTGGAAGGATTCTCTTTTTGAGGAACGAATTTTGAAGTCTTCTCCATTTCTTTGGAAAATGAAGGAAAAAGAGGAAGTTAGGAGAGTAAGCTTGATGGTTTGGGATAAAGAACAGAAGTTCTTATAAAAGGATTTTAGAGTAATCAGAAAATTAAAGCTTGGAAGTGTTGAAATTTCTAAGGTACGAGGGCAGAAGGTCTAAAAGTAAAGTTTGAATGAACTAATTAGGAGGTATTTATAGTTTCTCAGCAACTGTTCACATCTCGGAGCCAAACAACAACTGACAGACATTTAATTCTATTAAGACTTGACTGATGAGACGTTTCGACTGTTTTGTCATTTTTGTCACAAAATATCAAAGTCAGGTTCGGAAGTTCATGTCGTTTCTTGTTGTCTCCTCTCCGAAAAATGAGGGGACTATCTGTATACGGTTGATGTTAAGCTCGATAACAACTTGGTAGATTGGGTTTGGAACGTGGCGACCAAGGACTGAAAATCGTCCTCGAGTCCCACCGAGCAAGAACCCGAAGTCGAAAAGACTGCCTTTGAGGAACATTAAGTCCAGGGTCGACCTTAGCCTCGAACGAGCTTGGAGAAACATTATTGAGGTAACTAACAGAAGTCCAAAATATCTGTAACTGGTCGGATATTACAGCAGAAATCTCGGCACGAATCAATATGGAACCGACAATCAGTGAATCAAGAGATCTTTTACCTTTTATAGAATTGTACCTAAAGTAGGATTACTATACTATACAAAGGGGGTTTGATTATTTATTGGATACATGGTAACACGTATCCCAAAGCAATATATTATTATTCTCTTATTGTTCTGATATCAATTAAAGCACTTTTGGCTCGAGAGTAGCTAACCTTCCAAGGCTAAGACTATTCAACTGGTGTGGTTTGTATTTACTTTTCCATTGCTTATTTCAATTACAATCTGATTTACCGTTTTGTATCAAATTAGATCATGTATCCTTAAAACCACTTACAAATTTAATCGTTACCCGATTTTACCGGTAAATAGGACGTCTAAGAAGCAACGCACAATGGCTCGCTCTTCAACTGAAGCTGAGTACAAAGCCATTGCCAATGTTGCTGCTGAAACCATCTGGATTGTCAATCTTCTCAAAGAACTTCACTTCTCCATCTTAGACTTAGGTTGTCTCTCACTGTCCGTCATGTTCCATCTGCTTTGCATCTAGTTGACTCTCTTACAATTGTAAGGTGGAAAATTACAATTCCAGGGCAGACCAAATCCCAGGAGCACCTCCGATACTGAAGGTCCTGGATTCCGCATGCTTGAGATTCCTAAGTACAACGAAACTACTAACTCAATTAAGAACGTCACTTTATACACATGCGCCATCAAAGGAAACGACTTGGAGGATGATGAGACCGAGTCCGTCTTATTGAAGAAATTTGCAGAAACCTTGTCAAAGGGAGCCATGATATGGTATCACAACTTACCCCCTAATTCTATTGACTCATTTACTATGCTTGCAGACTCTTTTGCGAAAGCACATGCTGGGGCTATCAAGGTCGAAACCAGGAAATCAGAACTCTTCAAAGTGAGGCAAAAGGATAATGAAATGCTCAAAGAATTCGTATCTCGATTATATATGGAACGGATGGACCTGCCACAAGTCGCTGATGATTGGATTGTTCAAGCTTTTACTTAGGGACTTAATATTCAAAGCTCGGTGGATTCAAAATAGCTGAAGCAGAATTTAATAGAATATTTGGCTGTTACATGGGCCGACGTGCATAATCGGTATCAATCAAAAATCAGAGTCGAAGATGATCAACTGGGCCCCCTTCGGGGTTTGTTTATCCAATTAGAACCTTTGATAGAGTCAAGAGAGAGGTCGATCATGAACCGAGGCCAAATAGGGATAGGTATAAACCATATAACAAAGATTAGAGAAGCAGCGGGTCCGGGTGAAACCCCATAGGAAACGAAAGGAGGAACAACCGAGGTCAAAGCAGTCGGGGGCTTATGACCAAAAATGGCCTCGACGGGTCTAAAGACGCACCAAGGCTATCGGAATATAACTTTAATGTTGATGTTGCCGCCATTGTATCGGCTATCGGGCGCATCAAAGATACCAAATGGCCTTGACCCCTATAGTTTGATCCAACCCAAAGGGATCCTAACCAGATGTGCAAATATCATGGCACTCATGGTCACAGAACAGAGGATTGTCGACAGATGAGAGAGAAAGTAGCTCGTTTATTCAACAATGGGAACCTACGGGAGTTCTCGAGCGACCGAGCCAAGAATTATTTCAGGAACAGGGATTCTAATAAACAGACAGAACAAGAAGAACCTCAACACGTCATTAACATGATCATCAGAGGAGTTGATATCCCACAGGGGCCGATGTTAAAACGCACCAAAGTATCCATCACTAGGGAGAAACGAATTCGGGACTACATACCGGAAGGAACTTTATCTTTCAATGATGAAGATGTGGAAGGGATCGTGCAACCCCACAATGATGCACTAGTAAAATCTGTACTCGTAAATAAAATTCGGGTTAAACGTGTGTTAATTGATCAAGGTAGCTCGGCCAACATCATTCGATCAAGGGTCGTGGAACATCTCGGTTTGCAAGACCAAGTCGTGCCTGCAGTTCAAGTTCTAAACGGATTCAACATGGCTTGCGAGACCACTAAAGGCGAAATAACATTACCAGTAAACACCGCAGGGACCATCCAGTAGACCAAAGTTTATGTGATTGAAGGGGACATGAGATATAATGCTTTATTGGGAAGGCCATGGATCCATAACATGAGGGCGATGCCTTTGACGCTGCACCAAGCATTGAAATTACCAACACCTGACGGAGTTAAAATAGTCTACGGAAACAACCAACTGCAAAAAACATGTTCGCGGTTGAAGAGGTGACATCGACATCTATAGTTTTAACATTGAAGGCCCCAAACCAGGTGGTCAAAAATGGGGCAAAATAGCAATCGCTGATACCATCTTCGACAGATTCGAACAAACAAGGGGAAGTCGAGGATGATGATTATGGGATTCCCAAATATTTTATAGCCCCCGATAATTTCGAAGCCACTAAATCGACGGTCGAGGAACTGGAACAAGTCATATTACGAGAAAATTTGCCCGATCGAAAGGTATACCTGGGCACGGGGCTAAGCTCCAAGCTCGGGGAACTCATTCAATTTATTATAACTAACAAAGATTATTTCGCTTGGTCCCACCTCGATATGACAGGTATCCCACTGTAGATAACCGCTCACAAGCTTAGCCTGGACCCGAAGTTTCATCCGGTTAAACAAAAGAAGAGACCCCAGTCCGAGATCAAACATGATTTCATCAAGAATGAGGTATCTAAACTTCTTAAAATAGGGTCTATTCGGGAGGTCAAATACCCGGATTGGTTAGCAAACGTAGTGGTAGTCCCTAAAAAAAGGAATAAATTAAGAATGTGTGTAGACTATAAGAATTTGAATAAAGCATGCCCCAAAGACTCTTTTCGTTTGTCCAACATCGATCGTATGATCGATGCCATGGTCGGTCACGAGATCCTCAGTTTTCTCGACGCCTATTCCGGGTACAACCAAATACGGATGGACCCGGGTGATTAGGAAAAAACTCCCTTTATCACTAAGTATGACACGTATTGTTATAACGTAATGCCGTTTGGATTTAAAAATACCGGTGCCACATACCAACGCTTAGTAAATCGGATGTTCGCGAAACAAATAGGAAAATCAATAGAGGTTTACATTTACGACATCTTAGTTAAGTCTCTATGAGCAGAGGACCAATTAAGACATTTTCAGGAAACATTCATTATACTGAAGCAGTACAACATGAAGATGAACCTAGAAAAATGTGCGTCTGGAGTAGGATTGGGTAAGTTCCTCATATTTATGGTATCCAATCGGGGAATCAAGATCAATCCTGATAAGATCAAAGACATCGAAGATATCACGGTCGTGGACAACGTAAAGGTCGTGCAAAGGTTAACCAAGAAAATAGCCGCCCTAGGGCGATTTATTTCGAGGTCATCCGACAAAAGCCACCAATTATTCGCACTGTTGAAGAAGAAAAATGACTTTTCATGGACCCCGGAATTCCAGCAAGCTTTGGAGGAACTCAAAAGGTATTTATCGAGCCCGCCCCTGCTTCACACACTGAAGACAGACAAATAACTGTACTTGTACTTGGCGGTCTCGGTGATAGCGGTAAGTGAAGTCCTAGTTTGGGAAGAGCAAGGTATGCAATTTCCAATTTACTATGTTAGTAGAACCTTTGGTGAGGCTGAAACTAGGTACCCTCATCTGGAAAAACTGGCGCTCGCTTTGTTAAGCGAATCTAGTCAACTAAAATCGTACTTCCAATGTCATCCCATATGTGTCCTAACTACTTGCCCATTGAGGAATGTTATGCATAAGCCCGAACTCTCGGGCCGACTAGCCAAATAGGCCATAGAAATAAGTGGATACGATATTGAGTATCGACCTCGGACCGTGATTAAGTCTCAAATTTTGTCGGATTTTGTGGCCGACTTTACATCGGCCCTAATACCCGAGGTCGAAAGAGAGTTATTGATTAACTCAGGAACTTCCTCGGGGATCTGGACCCTCTTCACGGACGGCGCCTCAAATACAAAAGGGTCCGGACTTGGCATCGTATTAAAGCCACCAACAGGTAATATAATTAGACAATCTATTAAAACTATGAAATTGACTAACAACGAGGCCGAATATGAGGCCATGATTGCAGGCCTTGAACTAGCGAAGAGCTTGGGGGCAGAAGTGATCGAAGCCAAGTGCGACTCTCTCCTTGTGGTAAACCAAGTCAATGGAACATTCGAGGTCAGAGAGGAATGAATGCAAAGATACTTGGAAAAAGTACATGTGACATTACATCGGTTCAAAGAATGGACTCTGCAACACGTACCTAGGGATCAAAACAGCGAGGTCGATGCCCTCGCTAACTTGGGGTCATCGGTCGAAGATGACGAGTTCAACTCGGGAGAAGTCGTACAACTTATGAGATCAGTAGTAGAAGAAGGCCACGCCGAGATCAACTCGACGAGCCTAACTTGGGACTGGAGGAATAAGTACATAGAATATCTCTGATCTGGTAAACTGTCCTCGGATCCAAAAGAGTCAAGGGCCCTGCGTACAAAGGCGGCCTGATTTAGTCTGTCCGAAGACGGAACCTTGTTCAGAAGAACAATTGATGGTTCACTTGCAATATGTCTAGGGCCGGGCGATACCGAGTATGTTTTGAGGGAAATCAACGAAGGTACCTATAGAAATCATTCGGGAACCGAATCGCTGGTTCGAAAAATAATCAGAGTCAATTATTATTAGATCGACATGGAAAAAAAATGCAAAGGAGTTCGTTTGAAAATGTGATGAATTCCAAAGACACGCTCCGATGATCCATCAACCCGGGGAACTACTTCACTCGATTTTATCACCATGGCCATTCATGAAGTGGAGAATGGACATTGTTGGCCCTCTTCCATGGGCACCCGGTAAGGATAAATTTATATTATTTATGACTGACTATTTTTCTAAGTGGGTTGAAGCACAAGCGTACGGGAAGGTGAGGGAGAAGGAAGTCATCAACTTCATTTGGGACCACATCATATGTCGGTTCGAAATGCCATCCGAAATCGTATGTGACAATGGGAAATAATTTATCGTCAATAAAGTGACCGAGTTTCTCGAGGATCATAAGATCAAACGGATCCTGTCAACAACTTATAACCCTAGTGGTAACGGACAAGACCAATCGACCAACAAAACCATACTCCAAAACCTCAAAAAGAGGTTAATCGACGCCTAAGAAAAGTGGAAGGAAATCCTACCCAAAGTCCTATGGGCATACCGTACGACCTCAAAGTCCAGTACCGGGGCCACCCCATTCTCATTGGTTTACGGTGCTGAAGCTCTAATACCAGTCAAAGTTGGAGAGCCAAGAATCAGATTCTGATATGCAACAAAGGAATCAAACTACGAGGCAATGAATACGAGCTTGGAACTGTTGGATGAAAGGCACGAAGCCGCCCTTGTCCGGTTGGCCGCCCAAAAGCAACGGATCGAGAAATATTATAACATAAGGGCCAACCTTCGATACTTCAATATCGAGGACTTAGCACTAAGAAAGTTCACACTGAATACCTAAAACCCGAGCGAGGGAAAGTTAGGACTGAACTGGGAAGGACCGTATCATATCATCGAAATCACCGAAAAAGGATCCTACAAGCTCAGAACGATGAACGGTGAACAACTACCGAGCAATTGGAATATAAGTCACCTAAAATGATATTACTGCTAAGGTACGACCCCATTCATTTTCTTTTATTTGTATTTCGGACTAACATTTGCAGGTGACTGACAAGAAGCAGTACAAAGTTTTAGGTCTGAAAGCACGCGTTGCACTCTTTTTTCCTTGAACCGGTTTTGTCCCAAAAGGATTTTTCGAAAGGTTTTTAACGAGGCAACAGTAGATCGTGCTAACTTATAATTAGAGACCGATCACGAATCGGTGTCGAATATCACATTAACAGTATCTGAAGCTTCTCTCTATGATCAACTTCAAATACTGGGGGGCATTACCCTCAGATATCGACTTTAGCAAGGAAATTACTTCGTAATGGAAGGGTCTCGATAGGTAGGATTTATTGTAAGGGCCAGACGGTCAAGAGAACCGTGCTCGCATAGATTTCTCGAGCCCTAGCATAAAGCATGTACGCATGTATGACTGTTTTACACAAAAATAAAGAGAAGTTTCTTCCTTGAAATCATCTTGTCTTTTAAAATTTTCTTATTTACATTTCTTAAGGAATTCCCTGCTTCCGATCCGCTAAAGGTAACGAGCCCAAGGGCTGCTTTAACCTGAGATCGAATAATAACTCTCTCACTCGGGGATTGCCATCCGAAAATAAACTCAAAAGGTCCAAGATATTAGACCACGGCCACGACCATCCCCACTCGGGGACTATTATCTTAGGCAAGCCCGGATAACTCAAGAAAGCAAGCCCACTTGGCGACATTCGAACTAAAAGGCTATGACCATATTAACACGGCTCGGAGACGTCCGAGACCCGTAATAGAAACAAGGCCTTCGAAAAGAAAATTATCATAACTGGTTCTAAAGGCTACCCTCGGCGAACTATAATCTCAACTACTTCCCTTGGGAGGAAGTTTCTGGTAACACCGAACCCTCAAAATGCCTTAAAACAGAATAATGTAAAGGCAAGGTTTGTTTGAATCTTCGAACATAACCTAATTATTTCATGCTAAGGCATTTCGATCTTTGTGAATATAAATAGTAAAGCAAAGGAAAAAATTTGAAAGCCGTGAAAGGGAAAGAAAGCCTTATATATTTATAAAAACTTCTTTTTACAAGGGCCAAATAGCCCGATGAAAATTTTTACAAAGGCCGAACACCCTCAACAAAAATGCAAAAAACAAAAACAAAAACATCTAAAGGCCTAACTGGCCTCGTCCTCATCGGGGGTATCGTCTTCACCCTCGGGATCTTACCCACCTTCGGACTCGCTTAAACCCTCGAAGTCATTATCATCCTTGGGATAAGCCAACCTTTTAGTCTCAGCTTCGAGCTCCTTGGCGATCTCGATCTCAGCTGATAGGTCGAAACCCCGAGTATGGATTTCCTCGAGGGTCTCCCTTCGGGATTGCCATTTAGCATGCTCGGTGATGTCTTTTACTCGAACCTTAGCAGCCTCGACATTGACCTTATAAACGGACACCATCTCATTGGCATTGGCCTGAATTACTTTGGCCTCCGACTTGGCCGCTTCTAGCTCTGTGGCTTGATTTTTTCAATCAGAGATAGATGAATTCAGCTAGGACTAGAGCTCCTCGATCTTCTTGGCCTGCACCAAGAACTTCTCATTTTTACCTCGGAGCTGGACTTCAGTCGAAGCCAGTTGGGCCCGGGCAGTCTTCTTTTCTGCGGCCAGGCGGTCCATGTTCTTTTTCCATTCTTTGGCCTCAGCCTTTACCGAATCTACCTCTTCTCGAAGCTGTCCGATCTTATCAATCTTCTACTGGACGTGCGGGTTCGGACCATTAGTCAGTGTGACCAATTTGTTGTCACTAACTTAAGAAATTCTTCTTACCTGCTTAGCCAGGATAGAATGCTCTTTCCGAACCATCTCTAACTCAGCCCGGAGGCCCTTAGCCTCCCCTTCTCTTTGCTCACTGAGAAGTTTGTAAGCATCTCTTTTCTCAGTGAGCCCTCGAATCTCGACCGCGTACTGGTTTAGTTCTTCCCTGTATCGGAGGAATATTTCATGGTGGAGTACCAAAGCCTATAAATATATAAGGAGGAGTTACGATCATCTATAAAAAAAAAATCTAAGTACACACTAGAAATTACTAGGAGGTATCTCAGGTAACCGATTTAATGCATGTTGGGCTTCGTTGAATAAATAAGGCACTTACACCTCGTTCATCTTGGCCTGATCCTCTTCGGTCACCAACCACCGAAGGTAACTGGCCACCCCCACGGGGGCAAAAAGAACCCGGGCATCCTCCGGAATGAGCATAACGTTTGACCTCTTCCGATCATGATTAAAACTCACGGCTGAGAATCGGTTGAGTAGTTTCAGGCTAGATACAGGTCCACTTGTCCCCGATGATGGACTCTTCTTCGGCACCGGTATATCACCCAACTCGGTGATATCCTCTATAGTGGTAGAGTCTACGCCATCAAAGAAGTTTTGAAAGGAGTCTACCACCCCTTGTGGCTCTTCGTTTGGTCATTCTTTCAGCTCTTGAGCATCGACGATAATAGACTCAGTAAATAATGGCAAACTGGAGAGGTCTATCACTCCGGGTATGACCTTCGGAGCACTATCCACTGTCGAGGAAGAACCGGCTACAATCTATAGGTAAAGCAGCCTCGCCTCCTTCTGGGTCGGAAGCTTCGGCTAAAGCTCCATCATCGACCTCCTTGATTCGAGGTAATTTAGTTTCAGCTCTCACCGGTTGGGGGGCCCTCGTACCTCGAGCCCTGACCGCACACAGGCCACCAGTTTAGAGTTCTCTTCTTCTTCTTCTGACTCATCCCTGAGCCGGTGGAGTGAGTCCGAAGAGGGCGCCCGAGCACTGGTGCTACCCTTAGGTTTACGCACCAAACTTCTTTTTGTTTTCTTCTTTTTCGAGCTCGGAGAACTTGGGGCCCTTTTACTTTTCTTCTCATCACCCTGCCTTGGAGCAGGGGACTCGAGAGGCATATCCTCGTCACCAGATCGAGGACTCATAGCAACATCCTTGGGAAGACCTGCAAAAGAAAATGAAACTAATAAGAACTCAATGGCACGAGGAAAAAATCAAATATTATTAAATCGGAAAATGAAACTTACCATGGGAACATGCCTCCCACCGACCCTTCGATAGTTCGTGCCACGCGTGCTCGGAATAGGGTTTCTGTGACACGAGATCCTCGACCCACTCCTTGAGTCGAGGAACTACATTAGACATTCGAGCAACAGTTGCACCGCAAAATGTCGATAAGAAGGGTGGAAAAAGAAAAAAACAATAAACGAAGTCTTTAAGGCAAAGTTATACTTACGTTTCATGTTCTATTTCTCGGAAAATGGCATGTCCTCAGCCGGGATTAAATCCGAGGTCTTCACCCGAACGAATCGGCCCAACCAGCCTTGGTCTCGATCCTCGTCTATACTCAAGAATGGGGCCTTACTGGCCCAATGAATAAGCTTTATTAATCCCCCTCGATAGAGTCGGGGATTGTACAGGCGCATGAGATGATCTAGGGTTAAGGGACACCTCTCGATTTTGTTTACGAAGAAGTGGAGAAGAATTACTATCCTCCAGAAAGAGGGATCGATTTGACCAAGGGTCACCTCCTACCTCTACAGAAGGCGATGATGACCGGGTCCAAGGGGCCCAATGTAAAGATATAAGTGTAAACACTTAAAAAAACCCTCCACGTGGGTAGTAATCGCTTTCTCAAGCGTGGGCACCACCACGTGTTTATCGACCCAGTTGCAATCCTCTTTGACCTTGGGGAGGAGACCGTCGGTGATCAAGCATATATATCTCGAGACCGGCTCGCATCGACCCGGCACCGAGGAAGTATTTTCAACCTTGAAATCAGCATCGGGCTAGCATCCACCAGGAACAAACACTTCAGGGTGAGGTTCCGCCGTTGTTTCCCCACCGGCTGGCCGTGATGAAGAGGCAGTTTCTTTTTGTGGAACTGTCTTAGAAGTTTTCGCCATTTTTTCTAAATAGAGATGAAGAAGAGGAAGTTAAAAGGTTACGCTAATGTTTTGGAATGAAGATAAGCGAAGATTCTTGCAAAACCCTCAAGAAATCTGGTACAAGTGTTAGAGAATGCAAAGATTTTTTAAAGAACAAGAGTAGAAGAGGTTTAAACATAAAGTTTGAATGGATGAAGGATGTAGTATATATAGTATTCAAACGACGGTTCAAAGTCTGCAGCAGCCGACCAGTGACTGATGAACATTTAATGCCATTAAGATGTGGCTGACGAGACGTTTCGTCTATTTTTGTCGTTTCTAAAGCGAAGTATCGAGATCAGGATCAGGGGCTCATATCGTTTCTCGTTGTTTACACTCCGAAAAATGAGGGGACTATCTGTATACGGTAAAAATCGAGCTCGCCTATTGCATGATAGATCAGGGTGAAACATAGTGGGTTGAAGATCGACCCTGGATTCCATCGAGCCTACGTATGAGGTTAGAACATGTGCCTTCAAAGATTACCGAGTCCGTGACCCCGAAACTGACTCCGATTCTGAATTAGCTCGAGAGAACATCATCGAACCAAAATGACGGAAGGCCGAAATATCCGTAACCGGCCGCGCATCACGGTGGGAATCTCGCCACGTATCAATGAAACCGCTTAATTAGCAAATCATGAGATTTTTTACCTTATGTAGAGTTGCACCTAAAGTAGGACTCTCATACTATATAAAGGGAGTCTGATTATTTGTAAAAGGCACGGTAACACGCATCCTAAAAGTATTATAATATTATTTTCTTTCCGCAAGCTATTGTTCTTCTGTATTTGACATTATTTGGATCACATTCAGTTCGAGTGAGGTCTATTTCTCAAGGCTATAACTGTTCAAATCACACGGTTTGAATTTACTTTATTATTGTTTGCTTTACCTATAGTTTAATCTATCGCTTTGTGTCAAATTAATCCACGTATCCTTAAAACCACTTATAAATTCAATTGTTATCCGATTTTGAGGGTAAACATATACAAAGCTTAATTTTTTGAAAAAAGAAAAAACTTACTGGCATTAGGTGGTTTCAAACGAATGATGCAAGGCATTTGACTGCCATATAGACTTTTATCACTTAATCATATTTAAAAGATATTTTTAATTTGGGACTCTTTAGGGTTAAATTGTTTGGTTTGATATGAATATTGATTGCGAATAAGTATTATTTCGCCTTTTGAACTGGTGGGAGCAACAGGAAAAACATGTCAGTGATCAAATGACTAATATTATGGCGATTCTTGAAATTGTTTTGTAGATTGAACAAAAAAACTTTTATTGGACTCAGTATCATGGAAATCTGAAGGTTTTCACAGATACCCTTCTATTCCCAATTGCTCTTTGTAAATTGTTAATTAAAGAGAAATGTATATTTTTAGCCGCAATAAAAAATAATAACCGACAAAATGTATATTTTTTGTATATATGTATATTATATACAAAAATATACATATTTTGGCTAGCGAGAACGTTATTATAGGAGGAAAGCATACAAGACTCAAGAGGTTTGATACTTATACACATGTTACATTTAGGCAGGCTAAAGAAGCACTAATAGTAAAACGCCAAAACCTAGTATAGCTATCCCGTTCAGGAAATATTTATTGGCAGCGAAGACTTGGTATATGTACAAAAGTGGAGATTGTATAAAATTCCTATAATTCAACAAATCCATACAAATTGGAATTTACAGATTGTTTAACAAAGTCAAAGTCATTCACAAACAAAAATGCAGTATTAATGTCACAATTACCCAAGCCAAATAAGCTCCTTCTTATCAAATAAATCACTTAAAAAAATTTAAGGGTATGGTTTGTAGTATCCCTTTGATCTGTTGTTCCTTAGAGCACAACAACCAACAGAATAAATGACGATGATAAAAACGAAGATACAAAAGTTGATGAGTGCAAATTTGTTCCAATTTTTCTGGATTGATTCAAGGAATGATGATTTGCATGATTGGCAATTGAAACAGAGCTCATTTTGAACATTGCTCCAAGTTTTGCAGTCACTGTCTGGCACGGCTGGTCCTGCTTTTGGCATTGTCCAATGGGTTGCATTTTGAAATTCAAAGCCGCAGTAAGTTGGCGGTTTACAACAACTCGACTGCACCATAAAAAAATAAATTATTAGCATCTGTAATATATTAATATATTCTCTCAATACACTTTTAATTGTTTACTTTTGACTTTACACACTCTTAAACTTAATATATATATATATATATATATATATATATATATATATATATATATATATATATATAT